>JAGQEM010000042.1:0-155381 GCA_019202945.1 Corynespora olivacea
AATGATATTTTAATTTCACATGTTATTACTACGTTTTCGTCCGCGATCAAATCGACTCAGATAAGCATACCAAAACCTTAGAGACGTTCCTACACTAGAGTCATCGTGAGTACTTTGACTTGCAAAGAGAAATAGCAAGATTCCAAAAGTCAACTTTCCGTAAAAGATACGAGGCATTGTTTTCCCTTTAAATAGGCAATTCAGAGAGTATAATTTCGCCCCACTATTTCTTGAGATTTCGTTACCTCGAGAGTCGAGGTGTACGTAACCCGTTGTTATGTTTCGTGTCTTTGATTACGTCCATGCTATGCTGGGCAAAGTGAATTAGATAAATAAGATTTAGCGCTTTGTTTGCCGGGATATATACAAAACACCATTGCCGTTATATAAATACAGACTACCCCCCGGCGGCAGAGATAGTCCTGACAAAATCATAACCTCGTTTCCCATCACCGACTCTCAAAAGTTCACCCCAAATAATCAGCAAAGTGTATCATCTTTCCAACTGCCCCCAGTTAATCCACCTAAGCCTTAACCTCCACATGAGACGTCTCAAAATCCTTGTCAATCGCACCAGCCGTACCCTCAGTGCTGACGTCCGAATTGCGGTAAGCATCCAACTCCTTGCCCTTGCAGAGATTGAGGTAGATCGGGAAGCTCCAAGCGACGAGGAAGAAAGCCAAAGGCACCACCATGGCCTTCCGAGTACCGATACGATCGGCGACGTTGCCCAAGATGGCGGGGACGACCGCCCCACCGCACACGGAGGCGACGAGGTAGGAAGCTCCACGCTTGGTATGCCGACCCAGACCGCGTAGACTGAGGGTGAAAATGGTTGGGAATATGGCACTTTCGAAGAAAAGAACCAGCATGAGCATGGAAAGACCTCCCCAGTTGGCTGCCTTGCCATGTCCGGTATCCACACCGATGGCGGCGGCAATGAATACCATGATCAGGGTTTGGTATATCATTAGGACCCAGCGCGGCTTTGTGACGTACATGAGACCGGCGGCGGAAAACCTTCCGATGGCGAACAGGGCCTGGGCAATCGCGTAGAAGTTGGCGCCCTGGTGTTGAGCTGCGACAAGCGGCTCGTCTGGACGCGCTTGGGTGTAGTAGTTGATGAAGTAAGACGCGACACCGACTTGGGCACCGACGTAGGCGAACTGTGCGGCCACACCCCAGAACAGTGTGAATTGCTTGCGCATCGGCTTGTCGACGTATCCGGTTGACGCACTCATCAGCTCGGCTTGGTCGGCCATGTCGCTGTCAGTCACCTCGGGGATGGGCGCGAAATAGAAGACAATGGCCAGGAGGCCGACGAAGATGGCGATTCCCAGGTAGACCCATTGGACGCTCTCGAGAGATTCACCGTTGGTACCGACGTTCTTGAATATGACAAAGGAGGCCAGTACGGGAGCAACCACGGAGCCGACGGCCTGGAAGGATTGAGAGAGTTCGAGACGAAACTCTGACCACTTCGGGGGACCGCAAACCGCAATGTATGGGTTCGCCGACGTTTCCAGAGTCGAAAGTCCGGATCCAACAATGAACATGCTCCCGCAGAACCCGCCAAAGGAGCGCTTGACGGCAGACGGCCAGAACATGAGGGCACCCACGCAGTAGATACTCAGGCCGAGCATGAAAGTATATCGGTAACCAAATTTGCGGAGGAACCATCCCGAGTAAGTAAGAGGACCAATGAAGTAGGCACTACATATCATTAGCAAAGCATCCACAATCGCTTCACCATCGATGAGACGTACCCAAAGTAAGCGGCCTGAAGACCCGAAGACTCTCCCTGGGTGATGTGTAAAGCGACTTGGAAACGCGCATTGAGGACGTCGAGTAGGCCGTAAGCGAACCCCCAGAGGAAGAAGAGCGTTGTGACGAGCGTGACGGGAACGATGGATTGGCGAGCTGTGATCTGGCCGGCACCAGTGATCCTAGCATTGCTAACACTCTTGCGACGTCGGTCTTCGGCAATGGCTTCTTCGCAAGATGGACGACGGGCTTGTTGAGCGTGCACCTCTTCGAGAGTGGGCTCTTGGCCTGCGAAGAGCTTCATGGTGTATGGTGGATTCGAAGTGATGGAGAAAAGGTGCCACAAGTAGTGAAGAAGGCTCGTCTCCAGAGGTGAAGGAGAAGGTGAGGCTGGGGAGCCGTGGAGTGGGTGATCATGAATTTATGCTCCAAACTGTCGGTCGCTCAACATCCTAGCTCTGGACGCTTGTCCACTATCCGAAGTCAAGCCTGCGTATATGTCAAAGGTCAAGGTCAAGCAAGCCACCAAAGCGCATGTCATGCAAGGCTTGTGCAGCTTTGCTAAAAGCTTTGGCCTGTTGAGCTACTGCATAGTGCGGCTCTCATGCACTCTGGAACGCAAGCTTTTCTGAACAGTTGCTTCTGGTAGGTCGACAAAAGCTGCCTCGGCGTGAACTAGCCGGCAGTTCCCAGTGGCTTCAATGTCGCCTTCATTGGGAAGGTCCTCCACCAAAAGACCAATCACAACCGTCAAAATTGCAGCACTAACTTCGAGCGTACACATCTCCATGCACCCCCACTGTATCGATATTGAGCCTCATGATGAGTCGCCGAACGGCGACCAGGATCCTTTGTACCATCCAGTTTCACCGAGGCATACAGTGTGTGGAGTCCCCATGGGGAACGTGGAGATGAAGCCTGGACTGTGGGGGTGGATCATGTGGTGTCTTGGACTGGAGGCAAGATGCGACGAAAGTCACCACCTAGTCGAACTGTCAGTTTCAAACGCTCGGGCCCCCAGAACAGTATCTAGGTAGTGGGGAGGCGTCAAGTTACCTGATAATCTGTGAGGCTCGAATGCGCCAGTGGGCCGATACTTGAGGCTCCGAACCGCTGCTGCATGGCGACTCGAAAATAGCGCGCGTAGGTTGGTCATGACATCGATGCATAACGCTTTCCTAATGAGTATGAGGTATTGCAAATACCTGTCCAACCGCTTTGTCGGACCAAAGGTCTTTCCTGGCCATCCTTGGAAGCGACACGGTCAACCCCAGTACTTCCCCAGCCGTGGAGAAACCCACCCACGGGGAAGACACCAAGCTCTTCCTTGTCAGTGCAGCGGGGAGCGCCATCGGCATCTCAGCATTTCTTTCTAGCCCTCTTCTAGCCTGCTTCTATGCATCTCGTCATCGTGCGACGACGAATCAGCAGTCCCAGCAAATCGGCACCACCCCGGGGCGCGCATTTTGGCATGGGGATTAGAGCCTAGCGTGGCCGGCGACGGAGGGTTTATCGGGGCCATGGCATTTGCCGTACGTAGCGCAGATGGGGTGAGTACCGAGATTGTGCGAATGGTGAAGATGATAGGGTTGGTGACGGCGGAAAGTGGCCTGGATTCCGAGGCTTGCTGGTTCAGGTTGGATCGTTCGGATTGTTTTGCTTGGCTGGACTTGATCGAGACAGACACGATACGAAGGTCTTCTCATATTACAATGACGATGAAAGGTGAAGAAAGAATATCGCATTTGGACCATCGTTCGAAACACTCAGCTAAGCAAAGGTATCCTTTAAAAGTTAAACACAAGCGGTCAGTCAGTATTAACCAAGCAAGATGGCTCGCCCGACACATTCATCACGGGCCCATCCCTACTCCATATCGAAGGTACATCAATAGCTCGCCGCTCACCAAAGGCCCAAAAGACCATCCGAATGCCACCTATATTCTCTAGTCCCGTCTTCAACTCCAGTTCGCACATTCATTTGTCGCCGCCATATATATGCGCAACATTCGTTCTGTTCCCGACACGTACATTAATCCTTCTGTCCCTCGTTAAGTATCAACTCTACCACGACCTGGTTTCTCTCCTGTTGCGGATGCTGCAAACTCATTTTAATCGTCCTGCTATGCGATGTGCCGCCGCTTAGTCCATCGTCCAAGCATTTGACGTCTCGGCCGGATATGACCTGTCGCAACCGACCATTCTGCGCATTTCGAATCTCCACGAAGTCAGGATCGAACAGGAGGACGTACGGGCCGTACATCGCCGCGCTCTTTGCTTTCCCGACGAATTCCATGATGACGGACCGAGAGATGTCACCATGCTTGTTGACATAGACGGCGCATTCTTCGTAGCAAAGCAAGAATTCTTGGTCTGACAAACGGAACATGCCGAGTGGAATTTGAAGCTGGAGTCGCGATGCGATGGTGGCAACGTGTGGCTGCTTGAGATCCGGAACGGACCATGGCTGCTTCTTGTCCAGGGTAAGAACTTCGAAGCCCTTTGCGGTCGAGACGGCAAGGGAGGAATTGTACAAGTTGATACCAAAGCAATCGGTTGGAATGTAAAATTCGTCGTAATCACGGCAATACTCGGTCCTTCCAGACTTCCAGAGCCTGGACTTCTTCTCCGTTGACTTCTGATACACGGGTTCGAGTACTTTGAAGGTGGATGAGAGACCTTCACGCTTTTTGTAAAAGACCAAGGTACGGTCTTTCATCACTCCCGTTGCGAAGAAGCCAATGTCGCGTGTGCCAGAAAGCTTCTGTGGTGCACGCCGGGCTGAGTCGTTCGTGGGTGCCACGCCACCGACTGGGCAAACAGCGTCGAGATGGTATGCAATGAGTGATTTGTCCGTGATGAGCAGCATAATGCTGAACTGTTCCAGTACAGCGACTTGAGTCACTTTTGGTATTTGGATCGCCTTTTGAGGTCAGCAAAAGCGTAACGGGAAGATTTGGACTTCCTTACCTTTGTCCAGCCTCGAGGATTGTCGTACTCTGAGATGTAGACGCCAATATCGGTACCAACAGCAACCATCTGCTTACCATATGGTTGATTGAAAGCTGTTGCGCAGTTCACTCGTGCTCGACATATCGGGACTGGCCGACCAGAGTTTTGGAACAGCTTCTCCACCTCATCGATGGATCGATCGAGTGGTGTGCCCTTGATTGCGATGCTTCTTTGCGAAGGGACTGCGCTCTCGTACGCGAAAGCAGAATCGGCCATGACTCGTAACCGGAATGGTTCAGCGTTCTGTGAGAATAGTGCTGCTGCATGTTTGGTCTTCGCAATGATGAGCTTATCGCACCATTCAGCCCTGTTTTGCGCCGAAGGGGCAAACAGTGTGTACGTTTCTTTGCCCAAATGCTTTATGCGGAATGGAAACATGATTTTTTCGTTCTGATTGTTCTCTAGAACGGTGGTGTTGACCATGGTTTTGCCTGAACCGCCAGTGTTGGTGCTGGATACCGAGGTAGACGTACTGCTGTGCTGCAGCATGCCAGGCATGGGACTGTTCATGGCACCTCGTCCCACACGTATTTCATTCGCATTTTTGCCGCTAACAGTGCTGACAGCGGCAATACCCTTGACAGCGGATCGCACGACTGCGTCGTCGTCCTCGCTCTCCAGGACCAGAAGATCCATGGGTATGGGCAGTCGTGAAACATCGTATTTTTCCGATTTGGTGACACCGTCTTGTTCTGTCAACTTGATAGTTTTCGCCAAGACGAGATAGTGGTCGAAGAGAAGGGCGTGTGTTTCAAGCCATGTGAAGCGGTTGCCTCCCATCCTTTGCAGGTCGCCCTTGAATATAAGCTCTCTTCCTAGATGGTCCAAGTTGAGCTCGACGCGCTGCATGCCGGGTCGTAGGATGAGTTTCGCCTGAAGGTCACTCAAGTCTACCTTTCGTGACATCTCCGCCACGCGGGCATCGCATTCCAGAGTTACTGCTTTGATTTCTTCTCGTGCCATCATGAGATTGCGCTTCTCTTCGTTGTCCACGGTTGACTTCTTCAGCACCGTTTCCAAGAGAAGACCATATCGCTGCAGCCTGGTAATAGGGTCTTTCAGGAAACTGTTCCAATCCAGTCTCAGAGACGCCGGATCCTTTTGGATGTTGTCCAAGAATTTTCCAAAGAGAAGATTCTTGTCCTTCTCTTGACGCATGAGAAAGGTTGCGTAGGGAAATGCAGAGGAATACTCGATGTAGGCTTGCTTCGCCTTTCGAATCCATTCCCGGAAAATATCGCTGAAACCTACAATCCAGGGCCCTTGCTCTTGTTGTCGATACTTCATCTGAGGCAGCAGATGCTCCTCGTTGGCCTTCTTGACGGCGTCCACCTTTGAAAACACATCCTTGATAAACTTGTTCAATTTCTTCGGGGGAATGATGGGTGGATTTGCGGCGATCAGGCGATCACGATAGAGGTTCCGGAGCACATCAAGTCGCTGCATGTACTTGTCCTCGCCTTCCACGATTTCATGCAGGATGTTTTGTCGGTCAATCTCCTTTTGGCTGGCCTTTTCAATGTCTTGCTTCTGCAATCTGTAAAATGTCGCCCAGTCATCAGATTGCGGAGCAGCTGATGGAGATAGAAGGTCGATTTTCTTGAGCGTTCTTTGACAGTGATGAGAATAACAGCGACCGGCCATCTGATAGGTATGTAACTTCTGTGAGTAGCAACCCGCGCCCGTAAGCTGGAAAATGACACCATTCATCGTTTGCGTGGAGAACTTTAGCCACTCTTCGTCATGCACGAGGGTGCCCGCTTTGTACATTTCTGCCACCACACGACTGGCAAGAGTCTCAGCATCAGCGATGTTCATGGTGGGCACTTTGTGGGTGAAAAGCGCAATGAGGCCATCTTGGATAGGCCCCTCTTTCAAGTCGTTCTCCCCTTCCGTCATCATCTTGAGCCAGGCAATGATGGAGCTCAATGCCCAGGGTTCAGCGCACTTTTTAAAGTCGTTGCTGGACAATTTGGCGGGGTTGAAACGTTTGCCAGATGGGAGGGTGGGGAGATCAATAGCAACCGCATCAGCACTACCGGGTGTCAAGGTGTTGCCATCACTTTCGAAGTTGCCACCGTGGAAGGATTGTTTGTTGCCAGCTTGTCGAGCTCTATGGCTCTGCTCCGCGTCAGTCTTCGATCGAGGAAGTGGCACTGTCTGAGGAGTGTTGCTATGCTGCAGCAAGGAAGTGGATCTTGGCACAAGAGTACCCGTTGGTGACACCATTTGCATGGAATTTGGATCAGTGGGATATGCTGTACGAGGCGACTGCTGGGCAGCACGCCAGTACTCGTGGGATCCGGTGGAGCTTGAACTGTGATGGTGGGTAAGTCGAGTGGTGTTGTTCGCAGGCGGTGGAGGCAGTGGCCGGTTGGTAGACATGCCGGGGTGGTAGAACATGTCGGGTGGTTCTCCTGCGATTGCGGTCGACTGGTCGGTAAGTGTCACCTCATCGCCCTCATCGTAGCTTCTCCTTCGAGCGCTGGGCTCTTCCAGGCCTCCTGTTCCGAAGGTGTCCACACGGGCTACGTGGGCATCGGCCCCAAACATCGGGAACGGATGGATTGGATCGTACTCATCGCTGGCAGCTTCGGAACGGCGCTGTGACCCTGATGTTGCCACCGGATGCCCGCCCGCTTCCACAGCACCATGGCCAGATGCCAGCTGACTTGGACCGCCGCCATAGGTAAAGTGCGGGTCGAATGTCCCGCCAAAAGATGCGACATCCACTGGGACGTAGTCGCTGTCGCTGGCGCTCTCCTCCACGGGCGGGTTCGTACCGGCCGAAAGAGGTGGAGACGAAAGTGACACCCAATTGCTGAACAGCCCAGCGCCCCCAGTACGTCTGCGCTCATTGTCCGCCTGTTCCTGCTCTTCGGCCATGCGAAGTGCAGCGAGACCTGCAGCCGCTTCCACATCGCTGTCGCTACCGTATTGATCGGGCATCCGGGTGGGTGAGAGATGGTCGCCATTCACGCGACCACCATTTCGCCCCAAAGGCTGCTGCTGCTCTGGCTGGTTGTAGAAATGGTTCCCATTGGCCTGCTCGACCCGAATGTTGGGGCTCCCGGCACCGGTAGCCATACTTTCGACCTGAGCAAACAAGTCATCCTGAGTGTATTGGTTTCCATTCTGCCTCGCAAAATAGTCGTCGCTGTCGGACTCGTTGGGTGGGGGCGGAGGTGGAAGTGGTCTTCGCCCGAGTGTGTCCTGCCGTTGCACAGACTGGTGTGGAGGGACCTCGGGGGTCGGGGGAAGAGGGTTCGAACGGTGACTTGCGCTCGAGTTGTAGCGATGGACCGGTTCGTGCGACGCGTAGCCTGTGTCGTAGATGGGAGGAGACGGGAGAGGGGCGCGTGAGGCATCGGAGGCATGGTGGTATTGGGGATGCGAGGCGGTTGAAGGCTGACGCGCCGGATAGCCCTGCCACTCATCGGTCGGCGACTGGGCGTTGGTGGGAGGTACCGGAAGCGGTGGCGGGGCGGGAGCCGTATACCCCGTGCGCCCATGCTGCACGGAGGACGTCCTGCCAAATTGCGACTGCTGCTGAAAGGTGGGCGAGGGATACTGGGCGAGGGAGGGCGAGGTGGGGGAGAAGCCATAGGGGTGATTGACGGTGTTGTTCCTGCCGATGCTGCCGTCGGCGTAGAGGGCGGGATTATAGGGCTGGTGGGGTGAAGCGAAGGTTCTATTCACACCCCCGTAATGCTGCGGATTGGGCAGGCTCACGATGGACGATGTGCCGTAGCTCTGCGGGTTGTACTGTTGGGGCTGCGACTGGTGGTGTTGTCCGCCATAGCCGCCCGTTGTAGGAGAAGTGGGCTGGCTTGAGTCGGCCATGAACAACTCGTCATTGTAGCGCTGGCCATAGCTGTTGCTGTTGCTGTTGCTGTTGCTGTTGCGCCGGCTCGCATTGGGATAGCCGTAGCCCGCAGAGCCGCCGTTCGCGCCATCGCCGTCACCATCATCGTAGGATGGGTGGTATTGGCTCTGGCCCTGAGTCGAGGACGAGTGCGGGATGCTTGGGTTGTAGTAGTTCTGCCCGTTGCCGTAGTTCGACATGGTGGTTTCTATACGCCGTGTTTGCGCAGGCGAGGGCGTGATGCGTGGGCGTGATGCGTGGTGGGTGTGCGGAACGACGGTTCACTGCATTTACGAGGCTGCGGCGGAAGCGCTCGTGGGCAGCATGGCCGGGTCTGGTGAGCTGAGGCCGATACCGATACCGATGCGGATGCAGATGCGGATGCTGGTGCTGGTGCTGGTGCTGATACGGATACTGATACTGATACTGAACAGCTGTGCCGAAATCCTGCGTGTTTGCGACGTTGGGCGCTCGTGCCTGTTGCGATGTCGCGATGACGGGGGGGGAGGGGGCGAGAATATGCACAGTATGCGCAGGCCGGCAGTAGGACGGTGTGGGTGCGTGTGGTGGTGCCGCTGTGCAGATAGCAATAGGAGCGTAGGGGTGTTTGGGTCTATCGCAATAGTCTAACAGGTAATTACGGGAGGAGTTGAATGTCTTGTCTGGGCAGCCCGTCAGTCGGTCGCTCGTTCCTTCAAGCCGCCAAGCAATGCTGGCAATGTTTCAGTGGGTATGAAATGCTCGGGTATGACATGACCTGCTCTTGCGCCTTGTGTATGCCCTATTCCACGCACTGCATGCAGGGGGTTTCCCGCTGTACAATAGCACGACAAGTCCAGGCTCCCTCCGCTATGGTGATACTGATACTGCACCCTGTGGCTGGCTGTGCTGGCCGTCTGACGTTGACTGATCTCATCCACCTCTACTCGAGCGTCCTCGCCACTGACCTTCTCATTCGCCGAGACCCACTTCCAACCCATTCAATTGGTGGATGGAGGCGGAAACGTCCACGTGACCCCTAGATCACCCTGTTCTGGCGGGTATTGTACCTTTGTTCATGCTTCGCTTGCACTGCTCGGACCATCCATCCGCTTTGGCCCCCCCCCCTGTTGACACTTTGATACTGTTTGGACACACGCGATGAACCATCAGGACCCTGTCGGCTCTTTGCGGGGCATGGTCTCAATAATCGAACTCCGCAATTTCACTCGCTGGGAGCTGGAGATCTGTCATGGCACGGCATGCATCTACATGTACACTCGACGGATTGCTATGCCAAAGCTACCCCGCTCTTTGAGGAACCCAGAGGTGGCAATGACCCGCCCTTTCCACTTGTTACCGAGGGGTGATATTGAAGCACTACGTGTACATTCCATCTCGTGTTTTATCGCTTCATCGCTTCGTCGCTTCGTAGTTTGAGTTTGTCTTTCTCCGCGTTGGACCATCATGGCCATTCGGTCAGATCCAAACACCATCCGCGACCAGCCGGCACCAGAAACAGACCAGCATGGATACAGGATCCGGGAGCAGCCGATGGGAATCAAGAAGAAGGTCAAGGTGGTCCTGATGGGAGCAGGGGCGTCGTCGCTCAACTTCTTCAAGAAAGCCGAGGAGGAAATGGAGAACTTGGACATTGTATGCTACGAAAAGAACCGTGATGTGGGTGGGACCTGGCTTGAAAACCGATACCCTGGCTGCGCCTGCGATATACCCTCGGTGAACTACCAGTTCACCTGGAAGATCAAGCTCTGGTCCCACTACTACTCGTATGCCCCTGAAATCTGGGAGTATCTGAAGGAAATCGAGCGCGAGAACGACTTTATCAACAAGTATGCCAAGCTGCACCATCGCATCGAACACGTAGAGTGGGACGACGACGCTGGTGTCTGGCGTCTCCAGGTTCGCAATCTCAAGACAGGGGAGCTTGTTGAAGACAGTGCCGAGTTCTTCATCAACGCAGGCGGCGTGCTGAACAACTGGAAGTGGCCAGACATTCCGGGCCTGAGGAATTTCAAAGGAAAGTTGATGCATTCGGCCCATTACGAAGAAGGTCTTGACCTCGGTGGCAAGCGAGTCGCAGTGATAGGAGCGGGTAGCAGTGGCGTGCAAATCGTGGCCGCGATCCAGCAAAAGGTGCATCACCTCTACCACTGGGTCCGATCGCCAATATGGATCACCGCTGGCTTTGCTCAAACGTGGGCTGGCAAAGATGGTGCCAACTTTCGATGTCGGTGATCCTTTCAGGGCACGGGGTCGTACGTAGCTACTGACTTGGGCAGATAGTGACGAGCAACTCGAGTTTCTGAGGAAGAACCCGGACAAATACCTCGAATACCGAAAGCAAATCGAAAACGAGCTCAACCAACGCTTCAAGTTCATTCTCAAAGGAAGCGAAGAAGCCGTGAAAGCGCGCGAATTCTCCTCCAACGAGATGCGCACGAAGCTAAACAGCGATGCTCGACTCTGCGACAAGATCATACCGAAAAACTTCAACCCCGGTTGCAGACGACCTACGCCGGCGCCAGGCTATCTCGAAGCGCTCGTTGCTGATAATGCGACCATCTTCACCGACCCCATCGGCTCTGTCACCGAGACTGGGTTCGTCGACCACGAGGGAAACTCTCATGCTGTCGATGTGATGATTTGTGCAACGGGGTTTGACACGTCGTGGCTTCCTCGCTTCCCGTTTGTCGCCAACGGAGTGGATCTGAGAGACTTGTGGGGATCGGGGAACGGGGTGACATCGTACCTCAGCATCGGCATCCCGACATTTCCCAACACCTTCTCTTACTGCGGCCCCTACGGCCCTCTTGGACATGGCTCCTTCATGCCGTTGATCGAGCAATGGACGCGCTACATCTTCTCCGCCATCACCAAGCTCCAGGTGGAAAACATCAAGTCACTTACTCCCAAGCTCACACCCTCGCAGCACTTCCGCCAGCACGCCGATCTCTTTCTGCAGCGCACAGCCTGGACATCGCCGTGTCGCAGCTGGTTCAAGCAAGGGAGGACGGACGGGCAGGCAGCGATATGGCCGGGCAGTCGGCTGCATTTTCTCGAGATGATGAGGGCGGTGCGATGGGAGGACTACGAGATGGAGTACTGGGGCACCAACATGTTCGAGTACCTGGGAAACGGGTTCGAGAAGCGGGAGTTGGACGGCCGCGACATCACAAACTACCTGGGATGTCTAGACGAGAAAGGTCGGGACATGCAGCCCACGTTCGACGAACACCTGATCGACATACTCGGCGGCTTCAACCTCGACGAAAGCCACGTGGTGCGAGGGTGATGTTGGCTGGACTGGACGGAGATTTGTATTGCTTGTATACACCACAGCAGCGCGTTGGGTATCTCTTATCACGACACCGACCTCGGACTGGCGCGTGTGGTTGGGGTTGGAAATTGCATTACTTGGTAGTGTGGACACGCACTCGAGCTGCGCATAGTTTGCCCATTTTGCCCTTCCAACCCTGTCTGTAGATAAACGTACACGCAAGCCACCGGAAGAGATTTCTCCCAAGCCGCTAGATAGATACCAGAGACTTGATGGGTGCAAAGGTCCAGATCCAAGTGCTCGGTTTTCGGGTGCAGTGCAATATCTACCTGTCCCCGCCTTTTCGCCGTCCCCCCGCGCCCGCTGTCGTATCGATGATGGCGCGAACACCTCACCAACCGGATACCCATCAGCTCGCGTGCACGAATGCGAAGGGAAAGGGTCAGCATTATCAGCTACAGGATGCCCGCAGGATGGGCATCCTGACAAGCAACACCGCGCCGCGCCTGTGGTTGCTTTCCAGAAGCTCCCAGGCCGTCGTTATCAGACCGTTGCGAGGGAAAAGGGCCAGGAAGGCCGCCTCTTTGCTTGGCCAACCGTGCCAATACCAGCGCCAAGGGGACTCTGTGAACGGGGCTGTTCCCATACAGGAAGCTCTCCACGATACCATGGCACGGACGATTACTCGCGACCTGGCGATTGGAGCTGCATCTATCAGTACATACATAAGCCCGCTTCTGCGCCGCCCTCGGCAGCGCGTCTTGTGCGGTCCGTCTCTTCAAAATCTCTTCTTCTTCTTCCTGCCGTCCAAGAGCAAAAGAGGGAGCCTTGCCTGTCCGACGTCTGCCCCGCGCCTTGTGCTCACCGGCCACTCTTGCGTCGCCCGAGCAAACGGGTGCAACTGGTATTTGACCACCCACCTGGCACCACGGAATAGTCACCTCGGTGCAGGACGACCGCAACATGGCCGTTACCCAGAGGCATTCGGGGTCTTCTGGCTCGGATGCTGCGCATGCTGAGATCGGCGGAAAGTCCGAGTATGCGACCGGTGTGCACCAGGAGCCCATTGTGACTGGGGATGGCGCCATCCAGTATCAGGACAACCAGCACTTGCACCGTGGGCTCAAATCGCGTCACATCACCATGATTGCCATTGGCGGTGCTATTGGAACTGGTCTCATTGTTGGTACCGGAAAGGCTTTGGCTCAGTCTGGGTAGGTTGCCCACTGTACACGGAACAGATCTGGTTTCATTGCTGACGGAGGAACGCGCAGGCCCGCTTCCATTCTCATCTCGTACACGCTGGTTGGTCTCTTGGTCTACATTGTCATGTGCGGTCTCGGAGAGATGGCAGCTTGGCTCCCTCACGCTTCTGGCTTCTCGGGATACGCAACGCGCTTCGTTGACCCTGCCCTCGGTTTCGCTCTTGGATGGACGTATTGGTGCAAATACATCATTACGACTCCCAATCAACTGACTGCATCCGCCTTGATCATCCAATATTGGGTCCCGCCGACCAAAGTCAATCCGGGCGTCTTCATCATGATCTTTCTGGTCGTTATCTGTGCCGTCAACTATTTCGGTGTCAAGTTCTTCGGTGAGCTCGAGTTTTGGCTCAGTTCTATCAAAGTCGTGGTTATTGTGAGTTTGCGTTGCCCCGTATATCCCGTTTGATCTAACACGAAACGTCAAGATCGGCATCATCTTCCTCTCATTCCTCCTCGCCGTTGGCGCCGGACCAGGCCCTGCAACCGGATTCAAATATTACAACGATCCGGGCGCTTTCGCGCCGTACATAGCCAAAGGTTCGGCGGGCAAATTCTTCGGCTTCTGGTCCTCCTTCGTCAACGCCGTCTTCGCCTACCTCGGAACCGAGCTCATTGGTGTAACTGTCGGCGAAGCCCAGAATCCTCGCAAGACGATTCCCCGCGCCATCAAGCTCACCTTCTACCGAATCCTCTTCTTCTACGTGCTCAGCGTCTTCTTCCTCGGCATGCTGATTCCGTACAACCACCCTGATCTGCTCGCTGCCAACAGGAAAACCACCAGTGCCGCCGCTTCTCCCTTCGTCATCGCTGTCAAGATTGCCGGGATCAAGCACCTCGACCACATCATCAACGCGTGTATCCTGCTCTTCACCTTCAGTGCTTCGAACTCCGACCTATACATTGCATCTCGTACCATGTACGGTCTCGCTGACCGTGGCCACGCACCCAAGATCTTCAAGTGGACCGACAGGCGCGGTGTACCCATCCCCGCCCTCGCCGTCTCTGCGCTCTTCTGCTGCAGTGCTTTCATGAACGCGGCCCAAGACTCGGCGACTGTATTCAGCTATTTCGTCAACTTGACCACCATCTTCGGGCTCATGGCCTGGATCTCGCTGCTTGTGTCGCATATCTGGTTTGTCAGGGCCAGGAAGGCACAGGGCATCACTGATGAGCAGATGCCGTATGTGGCGCCTTTGGGCATGTGGGGATCCATTGTTGGCTTGTTCTTCTGCTGCTTGATTGCGCTGACCAAGAACTGTGAGTGCTGAAATCCAACCTCTCTGTCTTGTCATTCTGCTAACAACCGATGCAGTCAACGTCTTCACGCACAGCCCGAAGACGTATGGAGATTTCGATTACAAGAACTGTACGTGCTCCTTTTTCCTCCAAACACCTCTTCGAAGCTTTCGCTTCCCGGCAACACCTGGCACTGCGGCAGGTCTTCTGCACCTATGGCTGTATAATTCTCCCATTTTCTTGAACTCTGCTAACATTCATCACAGTCATCACCGGCTATCTCGGAATCCCTGTCTACCTGATCTGCATCATCGGATACAAACTCGTCACTCGCTGCAAGGGCGTCAAGCCACACGAAGCCGACTTCTACACTGGCAAAGACGAGATCGACCGCGAAGAGGAAGCTTTCCTCGCTCACCAGGCAGCCACCAGGGGCGACAGGCCAACGAAGGGCTACTACAAATTCATCTCGTGGCTATTTTAAACCGTGGGCCGTACACTCGATTGTGTCGGTTTGCCACGTGCCTTTCTTTTTATGTGGTAGAGGCGGATGGAATGGCCACTATTTAGGTAAAAAGATACTCACCTTAATGCATAATACAAGCGTTAGTGCTTATTGCATGTTACTAATATTGGTGATGATTCTGTCTTGCGTGCTGTGACGGGGATTCGTGTGCAGAAAACCAACTACTACAAGGTAAACTAGGATAGATATACGATAGATACATGGTGCTACTTCCGTCGGCAGAAAGTTGCCATTACCCTTGCCTCATCCTGGTTTGGCCCGTCGGTGGTGCTGGTGGGAAGCAGTAGGTGAATAATGGACATCGTATGAACCTTTGAGATGAAAGTGGATTTGAACCAAAGTAGAGTTTCTATTGGTGGTTGCTTGTTCTGTGCGATTGTCACAGAGTGACGGTAAAACAGACACAACATATAACTGAAGGCCATGAGCCCTGGGCTGCATTAATTAAACATTTCAACCTTTTTCTCACCCTGGCCCTCTATTATCTCATTATCAACGCTCTCTCAGCCACCGGGCCGGACGTAGTCTCACCTCTATTAACGTCTCGGTGATTTTGCTGTTACGCTTACAACGTCCGGATGTTGCATTTGGCAGCATCGCCCCAAAGTCTCATCAACGGCCTTCGCGCATGGATTGAAGACGTCCTCCGAACGTCACTAGTACACGTCGCCAGCCCCAAAACCATATTATACTCATGTCTAGTTACAGTGCGGAGACGAGGCGAACTGGGGCGCCTATGCTTGACCTAGAGAAGCTGGTCGCCGCCTTATGTCATTTTCAGCTTGTGCATGCAGAAACAACCGCCTTCTTCCCTCGCCCTTCGACCTGACAAGGCGTAACAGCGTGTCAAAATGGCCGCTTACAACTGTTCCTTGGCTCTAGGGGCCTCAAAAGCGTCTATTCCAGCGAAACAGAGGATGATGTTGGCGGCTCCGATGTCGCCGCGGTCTCCGCCGGTCCTCTTCACACAGGCAGCCTCGCCCAAAACCGCGGAAAACCGATAGGGCGGTCAAAATGTAGGCCTGGTAGCATTATAGAGGAATCCACACAGCAATTTCCCGATGGCCTGACAGAACACTCGGACATCTGAAAGGCGTTGAGCAGGCTTCTTAATTCTCCATACCCCAGCGGGGCAAACCTTCTGGTCAACAATTCTCCGAGTAGCCTTCTTTCACCGCTACGACTGCAGATGTAGGATCAATTAGCCAATACGAAATGAGGCTTGTATCAAGTTTACATTTCATGGTTTCTGAAGCCCGTTTCACGGATCATAAGGCTGGAGTTTCTGTTACATCACCGTCACGAGCACTATGAAATCATCTCCGTTCCCTGCAATTCAACGTCCTTCTCGGGACTTCTTCACCTCTGTCATGCTTAACACGACCCGAAGCGACGAATGCCAGCGGTTGAACAAGAGGACGTTGTAAGTGGGGCCCACGCCAACAGAGAGGCTAAGTTACTACGTGCGTGGGAACAAGGCAATAGTGACTATTGTGTGCCCCCTCCCCCCAACAACTTGATTTTGTGAGGGCAAGATTAACTATGGGACGTCAAGGCGCTTTTGGATCTCAGAGTCCTTCTTTCCAGTGTATAAATCCCCTTGCTTTTTCCATAATCTCTCCCCATCAACAGCAACGATCATCATCACTTCCCAAGCTCAAGCCCACTTTTGTGCTATTCTGCCAAACCTCTCCTAACAATCTCCTTCCAATACCTCCAAGTCCACCATCCAAAATTCCCTGATATCGTCTCAGTGTTGCTTCCCTGGCAATCCCCCGATCGACGCGCGGAAACCCACTGCAAGTTTCTCAGTCCCGAACCCCCATCTCCACACCGCAAACAAATCCACGTGAACACTTTTCGATTCTCCTCCTCCTCCAGCTCCTCCAGCTCCTCCGCCTCCGACTCTCTGATCCACCCACCCCATCAAATCCACCCGGACCCACCGCACCTCTTCTCCTCTTCAAGTCACATTGAACTCCACCTCGTACCCGTCTACCCATTTTCAGCACCAAAGACCACGCACCTGATCGTCTGCAACCTCCTCCATCGCTCGAGACAGAGCATATATCTTGAACCCTCCCTTCCCACCACAGCAGTCTCGATCCCGCATCTCCGTCAACTCATCCCTTTCCCTCTACTTCACCAAACGACCTCGCCAAAAGAAAATGTGCAAACAACACTCAATGGCTACCTTCTTCTCTTCCACTCGCCATCTCTCGCACCAATCAACCCTCTACGACGCACCCAACGACCCTCACAACCCCACACCTTCACCCTACATCGTCGTGCCCCCCAACCAGCCATCCGACACCTGGTACTGCACCGAGTGCAATGCTCTGAACCTCAACACTTGCGACGTCTGCCCCGTATGCGGTCAAGGTGTCCGGAGAGCCGCGGGACCGGTATTCGATCCCAACTCCTCTTACACCACGTTTGGAGGCGCCGGGAGTCCCTCCTCTGGGGCTTGGATGTGCTCGTGTGGTGCGTCGAACTCTGATCTCACGCCCGACTTTTGTCCCGTGTGTGGCCAGCGTCGTTAGCGCCTTGTCGTCCGTGGACCCGTACTTCTTCTGGGAAGGAGGGTGGGTATTTTGGGGGGTGGGGGTTTCCAGCTACCCCGTCCCACTACCCATCGCTTCTGCTGTGTTTACTTCTGGTATACCTTTGATTTCGTCCGATGGGGAGGGTGTTCCTTGTGGTTTTGTTTTCTTCTGCTTTCATGTATGGCTTTTGCTTTCTTGTTTTCTTTTCCTTTGCTTTTCTGCTTCGAGCGACCGCCTTTCCCCTGTTACCCCGAGGACACCATTGATTTTGGGTCGTGGCAATGGTCATATCTTCCCATACCCCGACACATTTTATGATACCCCGTTGTAACTGTAACTTCTCCCTCCCCCTCCCTCGATTTGGCCTTCGTTGCACTGTATTATCAGCCCAGCTCTCCTTTGTCTACAATCACTGTCGTTTCCATACGTTGGCGTATGGATCATGATGCAAGGCGTAACTTGAATGTATTTCTCATAGAGTTCAGAGCAATTGGCCATTGTTACCCTCAACCATCTCCCTTCCCCTCCCCCAACATCCTGATCCCCGTCTCCCTCAGCTTGAACTTTTGGATCTTCCCACTGGCCGTCTTCGGATAATTATCCACCCAAAACACCCATCTGGGTACCAAATGATGGCTCAACCTTTCTCTCACCCAGCTCCTTACCTCCTTAGCCGTCAAATCAACACCCTTGTGCCTGACCACAAACGCAGCAACGCACTCCCCATACTTCTCATCCGGCAGTCCTACCACACTAACCTCCTTCACTCTCTCATGTCCAAAAAGACAATTCTCGATTTCGAGAGGGTGAATGTTCTCCCCGCCTCGGATGACGAGGTCCTTAATTCTGCCAGTTATTTTGATGTAGCCTTGGTCGTCCATGGATGCCTCGTCGCCGGTATGCATCCATGGTACACCGTTCACATCAGGGACGAGGACGTCGGCGGTTCGGGCAGGGTCTTCCCAGTATCCTTTCATGACGAGGTAGCCGGATACGGCGAGTTCGCCGCGCTCGCCGGGCTTCAACACCCTCGACCAATCGGATGGATCGACCACCTTGGCCCTCACGTGTGGGAGCAGACGTCCCACGCTGTCAATCCGTTTCTCAATCGGGTCATCCGTCGTGGTCATCGCAGACACGGGGCTCGTTTCCGTCATCCCGTAACATATCGTAAGTTCCGTGAGATTCAGGGTTTTATGTAGCTTGCGCATGAGCTCGGCGGGGATGGAGGAACCAGCTGCTATGCCGGTACGGAGGTGTTGGAAACCGTCGTAAGGGACAGTGCCGTTGGCGAGGAGCTCGAGTTCGGCGACAAACATTGTAGGCACGCCATAGAGGGCGGTACATGCGTAGGCGCGGACAGCTTCGAGGGTTAGGAGCGGATTGAAAGCTTCGGATGGGAAGACAATGGTGGAACCGTGGGTTGCTGTCGCCATGTAGCCTAGTATACAACCGAAACAGCTGTGTTCTCTAATCAGCGGTGCATCTGTTGAGATGCGAGGGCAGAAGGGGTAAAATGACGTACTGGAACAATGGTGGTGGACAGCAAACCTTATCCACCTCCGTCAAGACCATTCGGTCACCAATGCTCTTCCCGTTATTCAGTATACTCTTGTGACTCAGACACGCTGCCTTTGGCATACTCGTCGTCCCGCTCGTGAACTGGATATTTACGATCTCATCGGGGTGTAAATCCACACCTTCCAAGGGTCTTCCGGAGCCTCCATCTTCAACGACCTCTTCGTACCGTATTGCACTCTTGTAGTCGGAAAAGTCTATACGACCAGTGGAGTTGTTTACGATGGTTATAGAGCGTAGCGAAGGCACCAATTCGCTTTCCAATCTATTTCCTCTGAGGTTCGGCACTAGAGATTCGAGGAGCGCAATGTTTGACCGAGCAGGTTTGTATGGGATGTTTGTTTCGGCGCCGATGATGAGGTGTGAGGTCTGGAGATGATTGAGTGCGCTGAGCACCTGCGGTGCATTGAAAGCCGGGTTCAATGGTACCTGGACATGGGTCTCGTCAGCCTTTTTCTTCCTTCGACCGTATCCATATCGCCAATGGGTCTCCGGATTCCGTACCAGTATAGCACCAAGCTTGAATAGCGCGTACGTAACCGTGGCAAACTCGACGTTATTCCCCAAGCTCACAGCAACCCTTTCGCCCTTCTTTACGCCCCGATTCACGAGGCCTCGTGCAAGCGCATTCGAATCGCGGTCCAGGGCATCGTATGTGAGGTGTGTGCTCTGATGGTGCGATATGACGCTGGCATTTTCTTTAACGTTCAACCTCAATTGCAAAGGTCCATCGTGGTAGATTACTCACGCGTCCCGATCCCCGAACTTCTTCACAATGTCCGCAAAATGCTGCGGTACCGTCCGTTCCAACAGCGGAGGCTGTGCAACAGCAGTCAGTCAATCCCCATCTGATCGAACGCTTTGTTTCCAGGACCATGGTCCACATACCTCGGTCGGGCCCTCGCAGTAAGCTTGCGTCAAGTAACGCAAAGGCGAGCTATGTAATAGCCTCGGTAACTTCCAAGAGCGAGCGAGCACCGTCCGCAACATGATTACCTAGCTGTAGGAATCATGGAGGAGCTGGAAAACAAGACTTTCTTTGAGAAGTATGGAGCAATTGCAAACATCAAGGAGGTCTGTGGGTTGGAGGCTGAGGGACGGTCTGGTTCCTGGCAGGAGAGGATGCAGCCACCCCGCCTTGGTTGCCAGGGGCGTGCGGGGGTCCGCTGCATGGTTTCACGTGGTCCAATGTTATTACAATTGCAAACGACGTGCAGAGAATAGTGTGCGAATAGCTGCTCGAAGTTCTTGACGGCAATCCCAACATGGTCGACATTTGTGTGGACTGGGAAGACGTGAATTGGTGGTACGTTGCATCATGGAGATGCATAGACGATCAGCATCAAACCTGACCAGATTAACATCTCGAGGTTGCGATACCGATGATGAGAATTGTCTTCATTGACCTCTGCCGTACCACGCAACGACAGCGAGTAGCAATCAACATAACCAAGCACCACCCAATGATATCGAACAAAAAAAAGAAGCATCGCCTATACAACTCCTTCCAAACACATGCATCATAACGGTAGAAAGGAGAGGGGTTGCTTCGACTACCGCTCAAACTCAAGCACTCTCCTACTGGCATCACTCGCGCTCCGATTCCTCGTCGGCTTGATCTCGTCCGTCGCCGTCGCCGCTCCTCCATCGGGAGCCAACAGCTCAGGCACACCTCCTTTCGACACATCTACACCCGCCGTTTCCGCTCCTTCGAGGAGATCCGTGTCCTTTGCATGCGCCTCTTCCTCTTCCTCTTCCTCCTCCCGACCATGCTTGGCTTCTTTATCCATTTCCTGCTGCGCTTCGTCCATTCTACGTCTGACTTCAGCAGCAACCCGCATACCATCACTGACAATGTTGTCCAGCATGCCCCTGAGGCCTTTGCCTGGAGGTACAACACCAGCTCCTGCGCCGCCGATAACGCCACCCATGCCCGCCGAGGCTGCGGCGATCTGCTTCCCTGCGTTGGAGAACGTGGTAAGGTTGGATGAACTGGACGCGAAGGGGAGAGGTGCATCCGCCAAGCGGAAAGAGGTCGAGAAGCCGACCTCAAAGAACTGCTCCAGAATCTCGTCGGCCAGGATGACCATGCGGAAGGTAGGGAGGGTGATGTAAAGAGGCTTGTTCGGGTCGAGGGCAGCATTAGCAGCTTCTGCCTTCACATTTCTCCCCGTGGCATCTGACTCGATTGAAGTCGTTCTTTCGACCGGTGAGAGAGGGTCAGTCTTCGACTTGACAGGCGATAGAGGATGCTTTTCATGCTTCGGAGATGCGGGCTTCGCAGCTGTGGGCGTGTTGGGTTCAGACCCGAAATCAATAAGATCATCCTCGTCGTCGCCGATGGCAAAGCTATCGAGGTCGTCTTTAGTTTCGCTCACAGGATCGGTGCCTTGGTTCGAAGGGTGGTCGGGGTCGGCATACTCAAAGCACCTTCGGATAAAGGCAGAGACGCTGCTGAGGAACTGTTCATCGCGAGTACTTCGATCAGTGCTATCTATAGATCGAATATCGCTCATAGAGTGAGTGGGACTAGATGATTCGCTGAGGCCTCTTCTTGATAGAAACAGTAGCGCCTCCGAGATCCGGAGGATACCCTCACGGTCAACTCTACCGTCGCCATCGTCGTCGTAGAGCTCAAAGAAGTAGCTGATGTTCGACATGATGTCGCTGGAGCCTTTGACAGCAGCAAAGCCTGTGACGATGTTTTGCAGTGACAAGGAGTCAGTCATATCCATATCCCAGCGTCGGAACAATCGCTTCATAAAGTCATGCTCCGCAGGCTCTGGTCCAGTCCCCCACAACGACATTGGCGGCCGACTCCTAATACTACCGCCAAAGTATGAGTGAGTAGCGGAACCGTTCGTCTCGGGTGGTGAGCTTGGTGAATCAGTAATCGCCCATTTAGCAATGCCTATCAAACGACAATCAGCTGGAATTCCAATGCATACGCCACAAGTGCCAACTCACTAGCCAGGAACTCTCGGAAAGCATCGTAGTCCATCTGTGTCGGACTGGGACCCATAGCTACTCTGCCCTTCTCCACATTGTTGCTGGAGAAACCGGTCACGACTTCTGTCGCCTTGGTCTTTGCAGCCTTCGCTTTCCGGTCCGCTTCCTGTTGCATGATCTCGGTGCGCTGCTGTCGGTCGTACAGTACTTGGTAGAATCGGTCGTAGAGGAAGCCGAGATCATTTACACTGAGCTTCTTGCTCTCAGGCCCCAGGTTTCTGATCGAAGTGCGCTTGGTGAAATTCTCAATATTCTCCAGCACGGCATTCTTATGCTTTGACCGCTGCTCCGAAATGGTGTTTTGTGTAATGCCCGCAAACTCTTTGAAAGCCACCACCATCAGCTCCTGGAATCTTGTAACGGCACGAAGCTTCGGGTTTTCCGACTTGGGATGTGCAGACTCGTCCAGTTTGGCGAAATATGACTTGAGCACTGATATGAAGGTGCCGTCATCTGTAGCGTCCAGAAGCTCCTCTCCGTTGATGCGTAGAATGGCCAGACCAATCTGGAATAGGACCTTTGGGCCTTCGAGGAAAAAGACGTCTAGTACACGAAAGGCGAAAACAAGAGGCATAGAGTTGATGTAGAGCGAAAGAAACCAAGGCAAAGAAACGACGGATAGCTGAACGTCGGATTTGACAAGGTGGTCCCATAGTATAGGCATTGTTTTTTCCACGAGCGACTCGAAAACACGCTGGTCAAGCAAGGTGCCGTACATGGTCTGCGAGTAGTATCCGGGCAGTAGGCGGTCGCATAATATTGATAGAAGGAAGAAGGCCTGAGATTCGGACATGTAACTACTGCTATCAGACTACAGTCTAAAATGGGAAAGGTGGGCACGTACATGAGTAAGGCTGCCACGACAATGTTCATTGCCTGGCAGTAGCCGACCTCTTCGTTCGTCCAGCTGTAGGCCGTCAAGACTCTCCGCAGCCGGCCAATGCCCTCTTCGCTCTGGAAACCCGGGTATTCCGGCAGACTCCTGTTCAGATCCTTCTCAATCTCGTCGATGGCGAGCGACTCTCTGCCGGAATACTTGGCCAGCGTCTCGGTGTACAACTTCGGGTTCTGCAAGCGTAGGAAGAACGAGCCCGATGCAAGCTCCCATGTTTCGCCGCGCAATCTATTGGGAAGACCAACTCGAATGAGCTTGTGGAAGGTGGGCTGTCGAATGAGCGTGACATTCCGACCGTTTTCTGTCATCACCGTCAGCCAGATTCTCCCTCAGCGAAGACGCATATTGCATACCCCGCAGGTACTCCTTCCACAATCTGATCTTGGTTGCGTCCCTCAACTTGCGTGCATTCCCGGGGTATCTGAACATCAAGCCCAGACCGGTATCCGGATGTTGCCGCTCCGATTTCACCGCGTCCCCGCCCGTCTTTTTGTTGTCATCGTCGACGTTGAGGAGGTGCTCGGAATAGCATTCCCGCACAATGTTCCTCAGGCTCTCGACATCCTTGACGCCCTCTCGCAGACCCTTCTTGAGCCCATCGCAAAAGCGCTCACAGGCGGGTCGGGAGCCAGCGAGCTGGATTGTGAGCTTCTGGCCGCTCGGCGGGGTTCCCTTTGCGTCCGGCGTGCCATTCCAGGTGGTGATGGCCAAAGCAAACATGTAGCTCTGACTGTGTAGCCGCTCGACTCTCCTGATCGCGCACAAGGGCAATGTGAAACCGTTCCCCGCAGGACCCGTTCCGTGCGTCTGGCCAGTGAAGCTGCTGGAGGAGCTCAGGCTGGCCGAGTTCGCGAAGCTGGAAGCTTGGGTGGAGAAGCAGAGAAAGTGCTCGCTGAGATGCAGCTTCCCTACATAGTGATTGCCCTGGCTGCGTTCCTTCTCGGGGGGTGTCACGTCGTCGCCGCCCCTCGTCGAGTGGTGGGGCGAGAGGGTGAGCTCGGCGGTGATTTCTTGGAGCGGATTCTGCGAATCGGGCAGCCGAAATTGGTGGCGGAAGAGGGTCGCTTTGGTAGGACGCTGGTTCGTGGAGGTCGGCCCGGCGATGTTGAGCGTGGGCTCGATGAACTGCTGGGCTTTCTGCACCAGGTTGGAGAGGGCGAACATGGCGGCCTTCTACGCGGGTCTGGGGAAAACAGAGGACGGTTCGGTTATGCAAAAGATTGGCCGGATGGGTGCTTCATGGCGGAGCAGAGCGGCGGTCGTCTCACTGGTCAGCTCGGGGTGAGAAGCATACTACAGTAGATAGGGCTGCGCGGGAGAGGGTCGCGTCGCATTTGCGGCGTCCGGCGACGCACGGTCCCGAACCCTAAACACCATGACTATACGTGCCGGTAGTACGCACCACGTACGACACAGTGCATGCTAGCAGCCCTTCTCTCACATTCCCGAAACAATCGACATTACGAGAATCCGTCAAGTGCCTGCCCAGCCCAAGGGATGCAATGGGAACGGGCACCAAACAAGTCACGGTGAACTCGACATAGATTGCTCTCCAGCAGCAACACCACTCGATAAAGGCGTCCGATGTATGGAATAGACTACATTCGATCATCGAACGACACATTCTTCGCCCAGTACAGACTTTTATTGGTTCGAATCTCTGGGTTGGGGCAGTTAGGCCAGAAAGATACTCCCGCATTAAACAACCCCCCCCCCCCCAAGAATTCTGTTTGCTCCGACCGTACAGCCTGCCTTCAAACGCCGAGGACCAGCAGCTGGCAGTACGCAATTACGTGCAAGTGTAGGCACCGTCGACTCGCAAATCAGCTCCCTAAAGGATCATCAGCACACGCTCGGAGCCTCTTACGGGCCAAACTTACAGTCACATAGAGGCTGGCGTCACTGCACAGGAAAGTGACAGCGCCCATGAGATCCTCGGGCCTGCCCATCTTACCGACGGGGATCAAAGACGTCCACTGCTTCTGGAGCTCCGGGTTGTCGTCCAAGATCTTCTTGGTCCTGTCCCACTGTCAGCACCACTCCAAAGCTTTGGCAAACTCCCGGTCGACTTACAGAGCTGTCAGCATGTATCCGGGCGAGATGCAGTTCACACGGATGCCTGCAGATGCCCACTCGACCGCCAAACTGGAGGCGAGATGTCGCACAGCAGCCTTGGCTGCGTTGTAGGGAGCCTGAGGCTGGGGCACGTTGACAATGGCACCAGACATGCTACCAATCATCACGATGCTCCCCTGCGATTGCCTCTCCATCAGGTGCTTTGCAACGGCGACGGCGTAGAGGTAGGTGCCGTCCACATTGACGCCCCAAAGCTTCTGCATGCGGTCGTGGGGGTAGGAGATGGCATCGTAGTTCTCGGTGAAGCCGGCAGAGGTGACCAGGTGGTCGACCTTGCCGTGCTCTTTGAGGATCTCGGCCATGGACTGGTTGACAGAGGTCGGGCTCGACACATCGCAAAAGTGGGCCGTGACCTTGGGAACGCTGTCATTTGCGTCAGTCGGGGAAGCTGGTTTGCGTGACGGAAGATGTACTTTTTACTTCCCGGGTTCTCCGCCTTGAAGGTGTCAATGAGTCCCTGAGCCGACCGCTGACCTTCATCCCTGTTCATGTCCACGATAGCGACGTCGGCTCCGCTAGTGACCAGAGCTTGAGCCATGACCAATCCCAAGCCTCTTGCACCACCGGTCACGACGGCCACACGATCCTCGAGCGAAAACGAGGCCAGCGTTCGCTTCGAGTGAACACCACCGCGCCCTTGAACGGGCTGTGAAGGCGGGAGGTCCTCTTCCTCGGGGTACTCGACACGGATATTGTCCTGGGTACGAGCATACTGACCCTCGTGGTCACCGCTCTCGCCAGGCTCACCCGACGTGGTCGCAGCATCGACATCGTCGCGGTTGTGCTCTTTGTCGAGACGGCATGGTGGCGAGGAGAAGTGTCGGACGGAAGCCACTGCAGCTGGGCGGATAGCTTTGGGTGCTGTGCGTGGAGGCTGCACGCGAGCTGCTCGGGCTACCTGGCGGACGAGACTTGATCGGAGCATGATGTGGAAGTGCAATTGAGGTGTGGGAGGGAAGATGGGAAGAGAAACGGGAATCGGGGAGCGTGGGCAGTCACAGGTTCCCAGCAAGATCAGCTATCGTGAAGGAGCTCTAGACTGCACTCGGAAAGCCCAGAAGGTTGTGGTCGGCCCGCGCGTCTCAGCTGAGCAGAAGGAATTGAAATTGAAATTGGAGAAAGAAGGGCGAGGAGCGAAGAGCGAAGGGACCAGGAACCCGGCGGACGAGGCAGCCTCGAGCATCAAAAGGAAAATTCACGATGCGTCGCGTCCGAAGCGCTCCCTGACATGGCTCCCCACTGTTCGTGCGATACTTTGGGCTATGACGTATCACAGGTCGCCGCTGAGGCATGGGGAGCTTTCGCGAGGTTGGCGCGCTGGAGATGTTCCACACCGACCCCCAACAGCTCCTCTTTTCCCTGTGCCGCTGCCCTCTTTTCCCTGTGCCGCGGCCCTCTTTTCCCTGTGCCGCGGCCCTCTGACACTCCACCCCGAGGCCGTTGTGGCGTTGCGATGGACATGGCGTGGGATTCGGAACTGATACCCCGCCACGTGCCTGCTGCTACACACCGTCCTCGCGCCTGACA
Source organism: Corynespora olivacea (assembly GCA_019202945.1). Classification (NCBI taxonomy): domain Eukaryota; kingdom Fungi; phylum Ascomycota; class Dothideomycetes; order Pleosporales; family Corynesporascaceae; genus Corynespora; species Corynespora olivacea. The sequence continues at coordinate 26,639 of JAGQEM010000042.1, forward strand.
CCGCTCCCCGCCACGAGAGCGCTTGGAAGTCTGTGAGGTTGTGAACTGTACTGTACTGTACGTATATCTATGCCATGTGCGGCTCGTTTGCGTCTGTGCCTGTACTTGTGCTTGCACCTGTGCTTGCATCTGCCTGTGCTTGTACTTGTGCCTGTTCGGTGGCGATGCATGGTGCCGATATCCACATTGCGCGACGATCCCACGATCCCCTACCGTGTTGCTGCACCGCGCTGACGGCTGGCCGATGGCTGTAGGTAGTCCCTCGCCATGTTTGATCTGTACCTGCTCAGCTTCAATTGTGCGCGTCACCTCGTGAATCCCGAGTCCCTCGCGCCTTCCTTCTTCGACGCCCTCCCAGACGCCGCTTCCGTCCCAGATGTCGTCGCCATCTCTCTGCAGGAAGTCGCGCCCATTGCCTACTCCTTCCTGGGGGGTTCCTATCTGAAGCCTTATTTTGATCGCCTCACCACCACCGTCCATCTGGCGACGGACCTGCGCGTCCATGGCCGTGGTGGCCGTGGTGGCCGTGACGGGGGCGAGCGACTCGAGCATGTCGCGACCCGCAGCTTGGGCATGACGGCCCTGATGATCTTCGCAAAACCTCACGTCGCCGATAGGATACGGTGGATGCAGGCGGGTGCTGCGGGCGTAGGCTTCTGGAACATGGGCAACAAAGGTGCTGTAGGGATGCGAATCGGCGTGGCCTGCCCCGGGTCGGATGACACGCTGAACCTCGCGTTTGCCGCAGCTCATCTCGCCCCGGCGGAATCCAATGTGGACGCGCGAAACCAGGACTGGGAAAACATTGTGCGAAACCTGGTCTTTCTGAGCAATGACGACTCTGCGTACAGCTGGAGCGAGGAGATGTCGCTTGCATCGTCTCGAAACCCACCAGCAGACGGCGAAGCCCTCTTCTCTCCAGGCAGTCACTTGTTCTTCGCTGGGGATCTCAATTATCGCACGTCGGACCACCCCCCATCTTCCGACTCCTACAAGTCGTATCCGCAACCTGCAGCCTCTGCGTCGTCGGCAAAACACTTCTCACACTTGCTGAAGAGAGATCAACTGAACCGGGAGAGGGAAGCCAACAGAACACTCCACAGCCTCCATGAGCTGCCCATCAACTTCCCACCTACCTACAAATACTCAACCCGTAAACACGCAAATGCCCACAAGCGCTCACCGTCAGACGTAGATGTGCGCTTTGAGTGGGCACCGCATCGCTATCCTAGCTGGTGCGACCGGATCCTCTTCCTACCGGCTCCTACTTCCTCGACGCTGGAGGGGCAGATGTATACAGCTCTTCCGGTGCAGCCAACCTCGGACCACCGTCCGGTGGCTCTGTCTGTGCGAGTAGACAGTCGACCCCTACCACGCCGCGACGTTCGATCGCAGCCGCCATTTCCTATCAATCCAGACTGGAGGGTGAGACGCGATGCTGCTCGACGATGGGAGGTTGTCGTAGGCGTGCTCTCCTACCTGGCTCTGACCAAGAAGGGCAATGCCGCTGTCGTAGCTATCGCAGGCATTGCATTCACAGGCTGGTATCTGAGTGCTTGGCTGAAGAGATGATGGACGTGTTAAGCTTCTGAATCATCACCAACTATCCAAATCATCTGCGAACGGAAGATTTTGTATATGTGACTACCTGTATGTACTCACGGCAATGACGACTGTCAGTGACTGTCAGTGCTAGGGGGGCCCCACCTCACGATACACCCCGACACCTTCCGAACTGCTTCATTATTTCACTCGCTTGCATGCCCGACCTCCCTACGATGACGTCGCTGCTTTCAACCTGCATACGCTATATAGTTAGCATGCCGCACTACCGCTTCAGCCTGCAGGTCTCGAAGGTGAAAGGGTCCAAATGTGGTGTCAAGATGCCCGCGTAACGTATGCAATAAGTCTTAGAAGTCCGGTATGTACTATAGTATGGCGCAGTGCCTTTACCTCCAGATCTTCCTCGTAAAAGCCGTTCCTGGTAGGCCGAGTGCTATTACTGTCTTCAGAAGCACTGCCTCCCTGCAAGAAAGTATTGAACATCGGAGTGGTTCAGACAGGTTTTTGTGTCTTCCATGTGCTCTTTTTGGTTGTTCTGCATGCTGCACGCTTGCAGATGGATGGCGAAAACCGGATTTGGGATCGTAAGCATGCCGGTAATGCGGGCAGGACACGTGATACGGCAGCGGCGGAGTGGATTGCCATCTTATTATGTACAATAGAGAGAAGGCATTTCTATTGGTTGGGAATGTTGGGTACCGGGCTTGACAGGTCTTTGTTGCATCTGTATATTCGGAAATGTTACCTTTTCTCCCCCGCACTAGAGATTTCAAATGGAAGAATAAGACTATATTGCAACATCATCACGAGCACCCTGAAAAAGGTGACCAGCATCCCATAACGACATGACAGAGGACCATCCCTGGATATTCTCTGCGATCAAGTTGCTAAGCTCATCTCCATCAAGAACCCGGCAGATGCAGGATCTCGTATTGTAAATGGTAAGAATTTCAGTCCTGAGGAATAAAACGTTTTTGGACTGGTATCAAGGCCGAAATCAGATATAGCCTTGCCCATAAAACGCACGTATTACACCGCGCCATCATACTTCATGCCAACCATGGCAGACCACGCTCTGATCACTGACTTCTTACCACCAACTAAGCGGATAGATAGAGCCTTTGAAAGAGACCTACGTCGTAGCGATCGCTACCTATTACGGGTCTACAACCTCCCCAAAAAACTCTTGTGACGCTCTCCCGCTTCGATGGAATAGGGTTGGCGTACATGCAGATTTCGGAGAGATGATGAGTAACTTGGACGTGGAATGGTTTGTAGCAGGGGCAACGAAGATGCGGTCGACAAGTTCTGGACCTTCCCAGATCGTAGTTGACATCTGGAAGGTCCGATTGCTCGACGCTTTACTGCGTATGTATTCTTTTACCGAGGTACAAGCATACCAAGGGCTGATCGAACCTACTATGTACAAACCGTGGAGAAACGACACCGACAGAGACATACATGACACCATATGGAGGAGTTTAATCCGTCACGTAAAACCAACTTGGGGAGTAAAGTTGGACGACCAATCGCGAATCTGCTTCGTGGCCTCGACTCACACAAAACAAATTCCCAAACTTTCGCCATGCCTCTTGTCAAATCGTCGATGGGGAGAAAAAATCTTACCATGCCAAGCAGCCTACCTACCCCGAGTATCCAAGTGCCCGAACCCCCCCCCCCCCCCTTACATTCGTCCTCTCCGGAGCAGACAAGAAAAGAAAAAGAAAAAGGGTGGTGCCTGCCCAACGCGCGCCAAGGACAGGTAAACCCCCACACAGGATGAAAACCCCCTTTCCTCAGGCGCGACCCCTTCCTCCAATTTCGTTGCAGCCCAGCCCATTCTTGGCACATGTGAAACGCCACAATCGTCACCGTGCAGACGGGCCTTCAGCGTGCCTCTCGCCAAATCAAACTCCCTGGTCTTCCCGCACCTGGTTGACGTGTCGATCTCCACGCATTTTCACGATCGATATCCACTTTGTCGTGCCGCACGTGCCCGACGGGCTCAGGCCTTGGGTCGTCTGCCGGCTTCGCTTCGGCGACGTTTGAAGATGGAAACAAGTGGGTTGTAGAAGAATCTTCGCGGTCTGGAATGCAGGATCCGCGGTTTGCATGGGGGAGGAGGGGAGGGGAGGGGTTGGGGGATGGGCTGGTTGGGGGGGATTTGTGCCACCACCGTTGGGCAGGACCACGTTGCCAATGTCGATGATGAGTTGGTCGGATCTCCGCGAGCCATGAGCAGGGTGAATCTGTCTGTGTACGAGGCTGTGTTACTGCTTCTGCGTCCTGTCGGCTATGCTGAAGTTGAGTTGGGGTGGGGCCGAAGAGAAATGCGGGCGAGATCTGGAAGTTGTATGGGGATCGTCACGTTCGCGTGAAGCAGCACCGAGACGCCGGGTTTCTCATTCAAATTCATGAAACTGCATGAAGAGAGGCCGGCGGAAGCGATGGAATAGGGAGTGCGAAAGCCGTTGCTGGCCGTTGTAATAAACATTTATCTGCATGACGGGCGGAATATCCGGAGTTATTCATAATAGATTGGATTGTGGGGATCGCGAACGAATGAGGTTCATTTGGTTTGAATCTATGTGAACATGGGGAAGAAACGAAGTCCTTTTACCCTGCTGCATCGGCAGGTGAAATCTGTGCGCATAATTTGAACAAGTCGGTATTCTCTGGGATGTGATGCCAGCTCTCATTCAGTGTGATACGACATGACTGGGAATCTTCCAAGTGCGCCCGCCCATCCAACGCCTGCGCTGCCCCGTACAAAAATTCCAAAACTAAAACAAGAGCGGTGGTATTCAGTAGTAGTCCAGTTCAAAAACCCGCTTGGAAAATCCTCCCGGGAAACGCCATGCAATATCCTCCAAATGCTGCCCTAGAAGTTCCTGTCGAAGTGAAGTTGGTGTATGGCGGTGTCTTCCATTGATGATGAGGGGTAGTGTGATGCTCGCCTCGAACACCGGTCGCTAATGTTCAATCGTAAAGTCGTTGGATCGTAGTCGCGTGAGCAGTAGTGAACTGCATCTTGTGATCTCGGATGTTGATCACTACCGGCTCCGTCCGGAAGAAGGTGCCTGCGCGAGCGAGGCGAACGAGCTGGTCATGGCTGAGTATGATGCAGCCAGGCGACCATTGACGGAGGATACGGGAGAAGCAGAGTTTGTGCGGATGCTTTGGAGGTTGAGGGTCACGCAGGAGTCGCATCGTCCACCTGAAGCATTGCATCGGCCTCGGCAACCGCGCTCGTCTGAGAGAAGTCAGTGACGATTCGTAGTGGCAATGAGGCGCGATGACATACAGTTGACACAGGAGAACATTGTGAGAGAGTGAAGTGGTGGTCGTTTTGTTGATGGCAGCTGTAGTTGTGTCGTCCAAAGGGAATTGAAGTCAAAGTCGTCTGGAAGAATTCGGTAGTCTCTTGAAAAGGAGCGCAACGGTCGTAATATAGGGCTCTCCCCAGTCCACCGAGTGCAATGCCCGATGATGTAGGTCGCGCACGAGCTTCCAAGAAGTGCAGGGTACCTGGCGCCGACTGCTGAAACCACCTAACCAGCCGACAACGTGGTATGGTAAGCAAAGAAATCCGGATAGGCCTCTTTTGTAAGAAAAACCAGGATTGTGCTCGGCGCAAAACACTGAAGGCCGTTTGAGAGATACTGATTGGTACGATGATAAGAATGTTGGAAATGCTGTCGGATCTGAACACGGACTACGAGGAGGTTTCTTGAGTGCTTCTTAAGTAGTTGTTGGCTTTGCACCCGGAATAGCATTGCGTACGCAGTCATCTGCGGGAAGAAACATCAGCCAACGGCCGAGCCCAAGGTGCGGTCTGGGCACATCGCACCCAACACTACCCAAGCAAACCAAGGCAGGGTCTTCATACAATTGACTGTATGCCATACCCACACCACATCAAACTCTCTGCATGTACACCCTGAAAAGGAAACCTATGTTTGGTGCGATTTTCTGCAGCAAAGGCTGAGCCTCTGACGCATGCATGAACAGCAGCAACTCGACTGCATCAGTATACGTCTCCCACTACTTGGAATCGCATACCGCCTAGACGGTATGACGAAATTACGGAATTACGGAATTATCGGTAGATGGTCTGGGGACGAATGCTCAAGCGTCAGGCTGGCGCTTAGGAGTCTGGATGGCTGACACTGGGCAGCAACGGCCAAGCCTGAAGAGGCTACTCGCATTTTCTTACTTGGAGAAGGCATGTGAGCGAGCCTCTGGTTCGCTCACATGCCTTCGTTTGGTTTCGTAAACCTTGAGTAAAGCCACCGCAGCATCGCCCGTTGATTACGTTGCGCTGCAGGGCCAGATTGGCGCCAACATACGACCGACACGCTTAACCTGATACCCCTCTTTTCTTGGACTGGAAACATTCATCACAAAGATGTAGCAAAAGGCTCGTGGTCGAGAAGGTTACTTGTCATCAATTCACGGATTTTCAATCATCATCATACATGGAGCCCCACAAGCTACATTCTAGGCCCTCTTCATCTTCCAAGCAACCCCACCTTCCGTAAAGGCCCTTCCTCGGCCCCAAGAGTGCCTACCGTCTCTACACAAGGGACCAAACGCCCGTCCGTCGTTGGCATGAAGTTCGCTGTTCACATCATCGGACCATGGTCAATGTTCAAGTTCCGGATCCTACTCGGACCTGATTATCGCCGAGCCGGTGACAAACTTTCGGCCAGCTGCATCTTTCGCATGTATTTGTACATAGTACAACTCTAGTCTGAAACCAGAGAATCCTGGTGTTATCTCCTTTGCGTAGGAGTCCTAAGTAGGATGCCGATAAGATGTAGTGAGCGAAACCGGCTACTTCACCTGCAGATCTGTTTCGTGGGCCGCACGTGTCAATGGGGACAACGATCGCCATTACTATAATCGCCCGTAGCACAAATGGCAACTTCCTGGCTGATAATTCGTTGTACGTCGACCGATAGCTTCACCGACTTTTATAAGAAAGAGGATAGTTTACATGAAAAAAACCCCAGCCCAGACGTTGTTTCATAGGGAAGTTGTAGTCGAAATAAGTGACTGAAGGTACACGCGCAAAGATACATGAAATGTCTTCGGTGCTCATGACAGAGGCGCAGGCGCAGTATACTCCCCCAACACGTCAACAACGTCCTCCTTACCTTCGGTAACAACGGGCGCATTCCGTACGTTTACGTCGGCGACTTGACTATTTGGAGCACCGCTCGCGCCTGCCTCACGCTTTTGCCTCTTCCTATCCGATAGACTCGCATCTGTACTCTGCTCCCTGCCTACTTCTTCTACTTGTGTTTCCGCACCCAGCTTTCTCTTCGCCGACGTCTCAATTGTCGACTGGTCGGAATTTTCCCTTGATAATATGAACTGGTTATCGCGTGAATGTGCGTTTTTAACCTTTGCCCTTTGTCGCGCAGGCTGGGACACTCTTGAAAGTAACGTAGGGTAGGAAGGGCCGGTTGTGACGTCCTCCATCTCTGCGTCTGTAACAGCAGTCTCAATATTCCTAGCAGGTCGACCGAAGAGAATTTCAGGCCCGGGTCCATGTGGATGAATTGGGTTCGGATACATTCGGAGTGTTGAGCTGGTGATCGGAGACTTGGGCTGAGAGCGAGGGTGAGCTGACGCCGGACTCGCTGAAGAGTATCTTCTAGGAGCTTTGGCAGGTGTGGCCTTTGACCAGTGCGAGTCACTTGAGGAAAGTGTATGAGGCGTCGTTCCCACAAGAGTGCGTGGCGCCCGTTCGTCCTGAGCTGGAGCTTGAACACAGTCAAGTGATCGCGAGGACCATGGTGTTCTGATCTCGGCACTCACTCGGTCTGCTGAATGTTCTCGAGCAGGATCGTGCGTCACTCGGCCAGCAGGGTACTGTTTGGTATCTTCGAATGCTTTTCTTGAATACTCTCTCTCTTCATGAGTAATTTGATCCTCGATTGTCAATTGTCGATTTGGCATTGGGTGGGCCATGGTTTTATGGTCTGCGGCTGTAGTCGGTACAGTTGGGCGTTGGGTTAAGCTTCCATGCTTGTGTTCCGGCCGCGACAAATTATTTGGTGTGTGCGAGCTTGTGTTTCCTATATAACGGTAGACGTTATCATGCCTGTGGGTGTCTTCTACAGGCGTTGACACTGGTTGCTGAAGCGCAGGAGATATTGGACGGACCCCTCTTTCACCAGTCGCACCGTCCTGACTGTGGCCGAAAGAAGCTTCGGAAGGCGACAGGCGTAATGGCGGCAGTGTCATTGAATCCTTAACCCAAGGACTGGGTGGCGAACGCATTGGACTAGGTGGGCTTGGAAGAAGGGCGCTATTAGTATACCCCCTTTGGTCAGAATGGCGCCAGGATTCTTCGCGGTGAAGAGGGTGTGCATGATGAGGTTTGGTATTGCTTTGGTAGCTGAGAGCCTGATGTGCAGTATGTGTGTTGGGCTGCAGTAGCTGTAAAGAGCCCCTGTGTTGCATTGAACTTGGATCTATCCGCGAATCGAGCTGGCGATCGGTCGGTTGGGTCGTTTGTCCGTAATGAGCGTCGTATCGTTTTTCGGCTTCATTCCAGACGTAGTGCCAAGGCCGCGAAAGCTCTACATTTTTAACTACAGGTGGTTGATGGGTTTCGTCATTCGGTCGCTCTGACAAGTGGGATGGCATGGTGTCCCGTGGAGAAACCGGCGGTTGGGGACTGTGCGCTGAGGTGTTCGCAGTAGGGCCATCCTTACTTTGAGAATTGTCAGCATAGCTCTGACCTCGAAGCGCGATACTTACTGTCGTTCGATGTGTCGCATGAGAAGGTCAACTCGAAAGAATACCTTGCCACATAAATGACAGGAAACTTGATCTGGACCATGATTCTTCTGGTGGCGCCTTCATATGTTGGTTAGCGCAAAGCTCCAGATTCCACAATGTGTTAGAACTCACCTCAGATGCTCAGCTCTTGTGAACGACTGGTACATGTTAGCGTGTGGTGACTAATGTTCCAAGTCCATGTCATACCTTTCCGCACTCACTACAAGTGTGAACCTTCAAGCCTTTCTTCGCTTTTGAAATCCGACCAGTCTTTGTGAAGTGCACATGGGCTGAGTTTTGAGACGCTTGCTCAACATCTCGATCAGCTCCACTCTGGCTGCCATCCTTCGAACCTTCGCGCGACCCCTCTCCCCGACCATTGGTCCTGGATGTAGTGGACGCAACGACGCTACCTTTTCTAACAGGCTGGCCTTGAGCATCAGATATTAGGTCACCTCGGTTGGACGCACGACGTGTATGTGATACTACCAGAGAAGCCATAGGAGTCGGTTGGGTGGAGTTGGTGGCAGTGAAAGTTGAGGTTGAGTTGCTTGACTGCGATACTAGACTTGTGTTCCCCGGTACTTGACTGGTGGTGCGCTGTACGGTGTGAGATGGCTGGAAACCTGGAAATGGCGCGGCGGATGCAGCGTCCGTTCTACGATGCTCCAGCTCGAACTCGAATCTCCGGCAAAATCGTCGATACATCTTGTACACCCTATTCCTAGAATAAAGAGCACGAGTCTGTCTTGTTGGCGCTTCGGGCGAACGGTGTGGAATTGTGATCCGTTTCAGCAGTTTGTGAACTTGTATTGCGCATTGGGTGAGCTCTTCCGATGTCAAACACTCATCTTCGTCCTCAGTCATTGTGTTATCGCTACTGGTAGTTTGCGAATCGTCTGACGAGTATCCCGTTGTTGATAAGGATGTCGCGCCCCAGGTGCGATTTCTTGCCGCAGACATGGATTGACTCCGCGCTGGCGTGTTCATCAAGAAGTCGATGGTCGGAACACGGGATGGAGCACTCGAATCATCTGATAGCGGGACTTGATTAAGCTTGCTTTCTAGAGCTCGAAGTGCTTTGAAGGACTCCTGCTGATGCTGATATAGTTCGTGGATCTTCTCGCGTTCCTGGTCAAGCGTGGTGCTCTTCGTTTCGCCTTTACTTTCTCCATTCGCCAGATGCAGAATGTGAAGCATTAGCATGAGAGAGTTCTTGATATTCTCAAGTCGTCGTTTCGATAATTCCACGCGCTCTTCCTTGACCGGCCAGACAGTTCTTCCCAAAATGCTCATATTCTTCTCGCGTTCTTTTCCCTCATTTCCCCCGTCGTCAATCATCTGCTGAATTTCGCCAAAAACAGCGCCGCATCGCATGATCAGAGTATCAGTATCCTGCGTCGCCTTTCTGGAGAAGACTGCTTGCTCTTCTTCGTTTTCGAACAATTTGCCGATGGTGGCGAGCACATTTGCTGCAACTTTGACGTCTTCGGCAATGTCTGCAATGCCTGCAATGCCTGAGCCTGGACGGTTTGCAGATCCCGCGCAGTCGTTGAGAGTGGTGCTCAACGCGATGCCAGCATTTGCTATCGGAATGATGCTCGCCGCGAGCCCGAGAGGCTCGGCCATCGCACTGGAGTCGATTGAGGTGCCAAGGAGGGCGAGATGTCATGTGAGGGAAGCTTCGAATATGCAGTCGGGGCTGACGGCGCAGGCAGTACCGGTCACCGCACACTAGCAGGATTCTGTATCGCGATACAGATCAAGAATGAGCCAGACGAGGAGCGACATTGGGAGATGGAAGCATCCGTGAGGTACTCGGCGCGGCCAGCGTCTCCGGAAGGTCGCTGGAGGGGCGAATGCTGGGGTAATAGGAAGAGATAATGAGGCTTAGCGGCGGCGTACGACGGTGTGGCGCATGCATGCGGGTGCTTCATACGCTTCTAACGCAGGAGAGGGTAATGGGCGTGCGTCGATCACAAAGTAGCCTTGAGCACAGTGAGCACGCAAAGCGCACGTTGCGTCCAAATTGAGATGCGATGAAGCAGAGGGAGACGGATGGTTGGGGGCGGCGACGTTGCCTTCTACGCTAAGGCGGGGCTTGAGGTAAGCGTGAGCAGCCCTTCGCCCCCACCACACAGAGTTGATTTCCCGGCCGGCCGAGCAAACCACCAATGATGTTGAGACATCGTGTCGCATCGTATAAAACCCACTATAATCACCAAGGCAGTGTGCCTCCCCAGCTTCAAGTGGGCCGCAATTCGCCGGTGCCAAGGTGGAAGCCCCGGATCCAATGGCCTTGTCCAGCGCACCAACTTTTGTGACAACGGCGACGTGGTGGATGTCCCAACTCATGACGACATCAACTCCCAAAATCGTAGGACAAGATGATCAAGCGAATAAAACATGCCGATCAGTTGAAAGCTGTCCCCGACCTTCGTGTTCTTCGCACTGCACTTGGGTTGTCGGACGACTTGCCATGACCTCTCTCCTTCTAGAGTCTGAAACCGCACCCTGTCAACTCAACTCTCCTGAATTGGAACTAAATCTCGGTCGTTTGGAGCGCCGACATCCAAGATCGGCGCTGCACGGTCACTCACTCGCATGACAGTGTCGTGACAGGAATACTCTGTGCCAAAAACGGGGGGAAAAACAACTCCAACGCCGATAAACACCTGCTTGCTTCGGAAAACTTACCATGCGCGGCTTTACCTCGCAGATTTTGCGAAACAACTGCTGTAATCTTGACGTCGTCTCTCGACAACTTCGAGATGAAGGTATTTGATTTGGAGGGCCAAGGACGTACAACCTAACGTCTCCAAACCGACAGAATAAGCCGTCTACCCCAAAAGCTCTTCAAGAGAACGTCAAGGAACTTTGCGGATGGAATCAGGCGCGGCCAACGCCGTCGTCCAATCAAGCAGATCCCGCCTCAGCCCTTCCTGCGAAAGCCCCAAGGAAAGAGTCGCAGCATACCAGCACACTGGTAGTTTACCTTTCGAACCAGAATCGTCCGGCGTCGCTCCAGATTTGCGTTTCGTATAGTACATGTGGGTTTTCGAAAAAGCATTTCGCAATTTTGAAGCGATGAAAGGCGTGTCCAGCTGGTGAGAAGTGCCGTCGAGAATATACAAACAGTAACTTTGCTGCATGCTAGGAGAGGGGGAATTTGTCTCTGGTGGATCCGAATAGACCAGAGCTGTGTCATATTGTCCCTCGGAGGGAAGACGGTCGCCTTCGGTCCAGCCGCGCCAGAGCGGTCTACCACCCAGGTCTACGCGGGAAAAAGAACGAAGAAAAGCGTTGGAAGAGTTTCGATATCCAACTCTTTGCTGTTCGAAACATGTGTCGACGATTCCCTGCATTTGGACTGCCGCGCTCTTCGGATCCTTGTCCGGGGAGATGGTTGGTTTGAACATCCCAATGTCGTGTCCGATGCCGCAACTGTCCAGAGCCTGCGAAGCTCCAGTCCATCTCTCAACATCTACCGAGTATGTGCGCTGCTTGAGCGCCGAGACGAAATCGTGTCGTACGCTGTTCTTCCGAAGATGGTTCAATGCAGATGCCACCTCAGAGCTCAAGGCCAGTCGTGGATGAAACCTATATAAGGCGTCTAAAATCAACTCTGGATCATCCATCCGCTCAAGCATGAGTTTTCGTGCATCGGGAGTTACGGCTAGATATGTGAGCTCTCGAACTTGTTCCCATTTGGTGTTGATGTAAAATGAGATACGGAAGTGGACGTAAAACTGCGTTTGATCCAAGTCGTCGGGCTTTGAATGTATATGATCAGGCCTGGGATGAGTGTGGCAAACCCATGTATTTTCGATGGCATCGAGGGCATCTTTACCCTTCATTAGAAAGCAGCGCCGGTGGAGCGAAGAGATCAGCGACTTGAAAAATTGATTGGCTTCGTTGAGTTCCTTGAAGCTGGAAGCAAGGGCGTCAAGATTATCGCGAGTGATGACCAAACCTCGGAGTCGCGAGTTGATATGTCTTGCATCCATGACAGTACCGGTTGGTGTGGTGAAAGTGTCCAGGGGGCATCTGTTTTCGACAATCGGACTATCCAGCACTTCGATCGGATTTGTGATCGAGGCGCCCATATATTCCTTGGGTTGAATTGCCAATCCTTCCAACTTCCTTTGTACATGTACGGGCACTGATGACCCATCCGGATCGTATTCAAGGCTCTTAATGTCGCTGTTTCCGGCTGTACTGAGCGATTTCAACTGTCGGAGAATGTTCGGTGCGTATATGTCTCGAGCCCAGTCGACGATGTAGTCGATGATGAGAATGAGTTGTAAAACGTCGTCGATGCCCGTGATGGTGCCGTTCCAGAGGTGATGTACCAGCTAGGCGTCATCAGCACCGTCGACTCTCTTACGCACGAATTTCAACCACTTACATACATTGTCCTTCCGCCTCTTACCTGAATGTGGGCGCCATATACACGCCAATCTTCACCACGGTTGGCCAAAAACCATACAAGTGGTCCGCCCGGAACCTCCATGGAATTGCCATGTTTGCGTTGGAGATCAAGTTGTAGCTGTAAAGCGTTCCTGATCGGAAATGACGTTTGTATCTCCATCTGGTCGAAACTGTCGTTACCTCCCTCACGTTTCGCTTCGAGCATAAGGAATGGAAAGAGAAGCGGCGAGCCGCCCTTATCGGGGTGAATGAAGGTTTTGACGACATCATCCAAGGTTTTCGGCAGCTGGTTGCTTGCTTTGTTGTGCACGTATCGCGACTGCAACAAATCATCGAATTGCTGCGTCCGCCGAAGACCTTCTGTTCGATCGGGCTTCTTCCTTGGACCGGTTGTGGGAGAGTCATGGTTCAAGGCCCATTCCTCAATTCGAGTTGAAAACAATTTGGTTAGACCCGCATCCGGACTTGAGCTGTAATGCATTCAGTGGACAATATGACTCTTGAAAGATGAGGACATACTGGTCATCTTTCGGAGCACTTGCCTGACAGGTGCATGGCTGTCGTTTCTGTTGACGATTCCTCAACGAAGCCGCTTGGCCGTTGCTTGCCTCTGCGTTGACCTCTATTTCTGATCTCCATATTCTTCCAAGACATTGTTTGCTGGAAGGGCTTAGCACAGCCTTTGATGTGGAAGAAGAGCAACGAACCATGCGACCTTATACTTGAACCCATTGAAAAGCTTTGGCTCGATTTCGTGTCTCCAACCAGATTCGCTACCTCGCTGCTCTCGACATGTTGCAGCGAAATGCATGAGCTCCTTTGCCCGCTTCTTGTTCTCCGTCTGCCATTGCCGTTCTGCGGTGGCTCCGCAAGAGAGGGCCCCATAAGCAGAGAACTGGGTACGTCCGAGGGTTTGTACAGCGTTGAACTTTGCCCTGTGCTCGGTGGGTACATGTTCTGCCCATAGAAAACTGTACTTCTTCGACTGAAATTCGATACCCGCCGACTTCGTTAGTCGTTTGAGGTCCCGATATTCCTCCTCTTTACTCTTGATCTTGACCATAGTTCATCAATTTATAGGTCCTTGGAGCATGTACAGGGAAAGTCTGCCGCAATGCTGAAGACTGAGATCCACCGCAACGAGCACAAATCCTCTTATGTACTCTCTGGAGGGCGCAGTAAGCGCGCATTGTGATCAGATAACTCGACTGTCCAAAATCAAGCGCTTCTTCAACAAGGGCGGTTGGAAGGTATCGCTCATTGGTCGGTCACGATCAGCGCAAGACAAAAACCGTTGCAGCACCTGTTTCGACTGTATACCCAACAAAACTACGCCGCACCCGTACATACAAGCACACGAGTACCAAACACATGCTTTGGATTCCACTACTCTGAAGTCCGAATGTGTGGCTGAGCGATGCACGTGCAAAACTTGACTGAAACACGCAAGGCGAGCTGTGGTGCGCTGCCTGCACGGCGATGCCGCTGAGGTCATTCTGATCAGCGAGTGTGGCATAGCGCATAACCCCATAAATTGTCGTGAATCTGATATAGAGGTGGTTGTGTTTTTAAATTAGACAGACGGAACAAAACCATACCCAAGATGCAAAGGGAATAGCACTGTCCAAAGATATTTGCTCATCTTTGCGGTTTCCAAGTCAGCATTGTCGTCCAAAAGCCAACTTCGCCTGACCCTTCTCTACTCTCCCTCTTCCACTTCCACTTCCACCAGGTGGTCTCCCTCTCCCTCTACTTGGTTTCGAAGCACTGAGCGTCTTCTTCACGGCAGATGGAGGTCGAGCTTGATGCCCGTCTTCCTGATGCATCTCCCTTGAAAGGTCTATGGCGAAGTGATAGTCATTGTGTTCCGCCTTCTCTATTGTAGGGAGATGCATATTGCATTTATCGCAAAAATAGGTATCAATCTTCTGTTTCTGAGGGTTCGGCGGTTCGACGTGTACATCTTGGAGCTCCTGAGTAGGGAATGGTTCGTCCTTGATCTGCGGTTGTGCAGAAGGGGGTATACTGGCTCCAAGTACATCGTCTGTGGACTCACGTCTGACCGTCATTGGTATCTCAGGATGTTCGGGTTCCTCCTGCGGTGGGGTGCTGGAGTCGTCATCGTCTTCTTCGACTATCTCCTCATCCTCCTCGTCTCTCGTAGACTCTTGATGTGCTCTCAACACCGCCCTCGCAGCATCGAACTCTTTTTTCTCTTTACTCGGCGGTCCGAAGAAGTTCTTGATATTGCCCTTCGTTCGTCTCCGCTTTGCTGGTGGTTCGCCTCTACTCAACGATGACCGGCCATTTGACAGCATGGCCTTCGCCTCTTCTCCTCTGACTAAAAAGCCTCCAATGCCTTTGTTGTTCGTAACGCCGTCCTCGAAACCACCGATGCTCAGTGATAGATTAGCACAAGGCCATGCTCTTCCGTCAACCACAACTTGAGCGAGCAGATTCTTCGCCAGATCAAACAGTATGGCCTCGCTCAACGGCTTCCCTTGCGGAATCGGGTTCTGTCGACTCCTCGTCTGTGCACCTTGCCGGTGATGCAGATTGATCGTTCTTGGCCGCCTCTTGTTCTCCAGCACGCCTTCCTCCACACAACGCGAAAAGATATCCGCGACAAAGATGCGAAGCCACCGCACACCCTGCTCAAACGAGTTGATCGCGGGCCGGAACGACTTCGCCGACAACATACTCTTGATCTGCGTCCTTGGACTGACCTCACTGTGATCCTCTCCACGAATCGTGTTATATAGCCAAGAGCCTGTGTCGTCGCCCAGTCGCTTGAGCTGCTCCAGAGGTTGTTCAATCAGCTCTTTGACTTTATCGGTACCGAACATGGCGACCGCCTCATCGCCTAGCTTCCCACCCAGCATACGAATCTTGGTGAACTTCATCTCGCCTAGAAAGTGCTTGATGGCGCGATTTCGTATCACCGTCTGCTGATTCGGTTTCTTGTACCCCGACCCCAATTTTGCAATCATCTTGTTCCTGGCAATGCCTCCAGAGCACGTATACCCGAGTTTCTCCTTGACCTGTGCCCTGACATCCCGCACAATCTCGGACGCGATAACCATGCACACATCATCCCAATCGGGATCCTCGGTCTCCCCCTCCTCCTCCCCTGTCTCTACTAACGCATCGGCCTTCCAATCCAACACGGTAGTCGGTACCTTGGGCAAGTATTCGCTTGGGTCATCGTACGGTGGAGGACCTCTCAATTCCGGATACCTCTCCAGAAGAATCACATGTACCTGCGCACTCAGATCCATGAACACCTCGTCGATGCTCGCCTTCTCAACGCGCTGCTCCTTCTCCGGCAAAGACTCCTGTATGCACTTCAATATCTTGCGACTCTCCAAGCGGTACGGATCAAGCGACACTTTGTGTGTGGCAATATGCTTGAATGCATCTTCATGGTATGCCCATTTCTCGTCGCCCTCTTTCCATGTAGCCACATGTTGTAGTATCAACTCGGGACACACTTTCAAAGCTTCTGTATTCGTCACATGCCGGTTGAGCCCGAAGGCTCGTGCGGGGTAGTTGATAGCGATCAGGCCCTGCCATTGCTGGACCGCGAGCGGCTTCGAGGGATCGATGCCGAGACGGACGGTTTCGCATTGCGCGTAAAAGGCATCGAGATCAACGTGCGCGATGACGCGGAGGGGCGTTTGTGGGCTGCAAGACTTCAGTTGGTGCAGTTGCTTGTATGTGAAGCGCGATTTGGGCGTGCGGCGGGGAGAGGTTATGGAGAGTGGCGAGGATGCGAAGATGGGGGCTGGCGAGGACATCGCCTCTTGGGCGTCGTCTCGTCTTGTTGGAGATGAAATCGCGTAAGAAGAGGTTTGCTGGCGATGGTGGTTGTGGTGTTGAAGTGTGAATTGCGAGGGCCAGGGTGTCGCGTCTTCCCGCGATCCCGTGCATGCGCGTCATTCACTTCCGATTGCGCTAGCACACCTGCCGCTTCGAGGAGCAAAGAAGCGCGTCTCCATGAGCTCCCATCGGGCTAACTGAGAAACCTCATGGCAGGATCGAGTGCAAGAAAAGCACGGATGAGCAGGACAATATTCCGAGGCCAAACAGTGGCCGCAACTTGCATACCAAACTTCCTCCGGCTCCCTCTCCCCGTTCCCCGAGAGCTAGCTCCTACCCCACAACCCAGCAGCCCCAAGAAGGCCCGACTTACTCATCTCATTCACCGCCCAAACCGATCCACCTAGCCCAACGCTGCAAAGCTGCCCATCACCCTCCAGCCCGCCTCTTGCTCTCACGCCACCTGTCCTTCACAGACGTCCTACTACGTCACATTATACATGCATAAATGATGGGTAGGCGTCTTGATCTCGTACACCGAGAAAGTACGTGTCTACCAATGATATAGCACGGTGCACGAACTGATGTAATATGCATCTTTCCCGGACCCCCGAGAAACAAACAAGCACTGACCGACCATTGACCTGCACACCGCTGCATCGCGAATGTTGTCTCACTCGCTATTCCAGAGAGCCGCGAGGGGATGCTTGCTCAAACACATTGATGGTTGCATATCGGGTGTTGGAAGGTCGCGAACATGGGCGAAGCATTTGGGAGAATAGTTTCCCAATCGTTTCCAAGCATAGAGTGGTTGAGCAACAAGAGTCAATCGGTTTCGGAAATTCTCCCCCAAGCAACACGACCTATACCTGTCCTACGCTACCCTTTACATCAAGTGTAACAAAAGCAGCCATGTGCTCACGGTACATCGGCACCGTGAGTTTTCCTGCAATCAAGACGGGTTATATGTGCACGATGACAGCGCGTGTTCCAAAGAAGCGGTGTTCACGGAATAGGTAGAGCCCACTTTCCATCCCACGATTTCATCCATGGGATACGAGCCATTGGGTCGGTGTGAGATATCCCAAAGCGTGGGGGTGTCGTTAGCAGTGACATGTTGCATTGTATGTGCAAGGGAAACCCCTGCTTCATATACTTCGGGGCTTGAGTTTATGGCGGCTGTTTGGGCGTCACTGCGATTTGGAGGAACGAGCGCTGAGACGAATTCCCGGGCTTTGAATTAGTAGCAACATCCTAGCGAATTTGATAGTGTCGTAAGTGGCGTGGACGCAGGGCGATACGTGACTGGTCAATCTGAATTCCGTATTGTCTGCCATTACCTGCTCGCTATGCAAACAAACGGCGCTTCCTGATCATGGAATGTCCTCTTCGTGGGAATCGTGAGCGGAAAGGTATATACATGAGAATATCGTAAATGTGCTGATCAGCCCTGATACATTTGAAGTGTAGATCGGACTGGCGTGAAAGAACGGGAAAGTCTTAATAGTGACACAAGGGGCGAGTTTTTGAAGGAGAATTGGCCAAAACAAAAAAAATCAGAAACTCGGCGCTCCGGTGGTGTCCTTCATGGCGGCTGGCTACAGACAACAAAATATCAACCTCGGGAGTCCAGGAGCGAAGTGCTATCCATACATGCCACGGCTAATTGGTCCAGAAAAAAGGGAGTGTATAAGTACTATCCCCTTTTCGATCCGGCCAACACGAATGAAGGCAGAAAAAGGTACGAAACCTAACCGGGTGGCTTGTGATCCGGAATAACACAGCCAGGCAGATTCAACGATTCAGCTTGGTGGCCAGGCGGCGACTACTTCCGGATCGCTTCTCAACAGTGGCAAATTCCATGGCATGCTAGCAAGCAAATGTAAACAATGGTACGGTGAAACTCCAGACTCAGGTTGCGCCAGGTGGTATGGGTATCTCCGGGCACTGTGGAATGACGGAGGAACAAATGGGTCCTGGCGGCCATGGAAAATCTACCCCCAATAATGGAAATGGAAAGAAAGGCAAGCATCATCAACTCTACACTCAGTTACCTCTTCGACGGCCAGCTTGTGGCGGTTGGGGTTGCTGTGGCTGTTGCGAAAGTGGGTATTCTGATGACAACAGCTGTTAGCGAGGATAAGACCGAGCAGAAATCGCACTTACGACGACCGTCAGAAGCAATGTAGTAGCCCGGCGAAGCGGTTTGGACACTACTGGGGCTTAGCGATAGACCAAATATTGTTCTTCGAAGTATCCGAAATACCTTGGCTGCTGGGGAGCGTAGTTGGCTGCGGGACGGCCATATGGATCCTGACCAGATGGTTGAGCGTAGGCATACGACGGAGTCGTGTTTGCATAGCCTCGGTAATCCGGAGCAACTGCCGCCGGCTGGCCATAGTTAGCATATGGATCCGTCCTGGGTTGTGCAGTGTGGCCTGCGTGGCTCGGCGGAGGATGACCATATGGCTGGTGTGTGGAATACGCAGGCGTAGGCGTCGTGGTGTACTGCGGTGATTCACTCGCAGCGACATACGACGACGCGGAGTGGCTGCCTCTACTTGATGGGGTAGGATAGCCTTCTGTAGGACCATAGTGCTGGCGGGAAGCATGAGTGCGGGAATCTTGGTAAGCTACTAGCGACGTGTCAGGGTGTCTTGAAACTGGAGTTTCTCGAGACAGAGAACTACCTCCGCTTCCGTGACCTCGCTCGCCGTCTTTTTCGGCTCTCCAACGCTGCGAGTCCATCTTCAAGTCCTGGATCATTTGCTGGTCACCACGTCAGCCGCTGTTCCAGCTCGGTACCTCGGGCAAGTGGATTACGGGAAACGTACTGATGTCAGAGTGCGATACGCTGTTATCCAATAGCCTGGTCGGCCCTGTGTGTCCGTTAGAAGTCTGCGCGGTGCTCGCGGGCGGGGTCAAGGGAGCTGCGAACCTCGTGGTCGCCAGTGCCAGTACCGGGCTTGACGAGGGCGTCAGGCCCCAAGTAGCGCTGGATGTCGGCGGTGATGACTTCGCGGGCGATGCCTTCGCCGGGCACAAACCACTGGTTCATCCGCGACATGGTGAGTACAGACAAGTGTGTGAGGTGAGGTGAGGCTGAGGAAAAGAAAGACGACACTGATGTCAGTGTCGAAGAGGCCAAGCAACACGAGCTAGGGAGAGATACGGAGGGCTAGAGGCTCCAGATAACGGACCCAAGACCAAAAACGTCAGCGACGATGGGAAATGCAGGCTCCAGTCGTGTTCCGTGGGCAGGCCTTTGGGCTGACGAGGGTTCCGCAAGGGAGAGAGGCAACAGAAACGGACAGATGCGGGGGGGAGGGGGAGGGGCGCTTGACCAATATACGAGTACGGCACTTGAACGGCGGGTGGCCTGCAGAGTGGGCCGGCTGCGGCGTCCTGTTGGGGAATCCGATGGGGACGGGGACAGGCAGGCAGGGGCAGCTACGAGGGGAGTAGCTACCTATCCTGGAGGTGGTGCAGATGTGGTAGAAGGGTACTTTCAGCTGTCAGAGGCGACACGTAGTCTACAGGTCACACTGGCGAGAGCGCGGGAGCGGCGCTGAGAGTTCCAACGAGGAGCGGACGGAACGGGCGACAGGAAAGATACCTCTCTAGCGAGGCGCTGAGGGTGTGAGGCTCTTTGGGGAGAGAGCGAGGTCAGCGGGGTGCGTGAGGCCGCCTGCAGATGCGGGGTTGTAATTGGCCAGCGGCGCTGCACGTCAAGCAAGCGGTCGGGCAGCAACCTTCACCAGTTGCCGAGGCGAGCAAGGCGACTGGAGCTGGGACTGAGGCTGGAGCCGTCGTCTTCGGCGATTTTTTGGTGATGGCGGTGGTGGTGATGGTGGTGTTGGTGGTGGTGGTGGTGGTGATGACAGCAGCAGCGGCAGCAGCAACAACAACAGCAACAGCAGCAGCAGCAGCAGGATGGGAGAAGGGGGAAGGGGAGAAAGAATGGCATGGCTGCAGCGGCCGATGGGCCCTTATGAGACGGACAGCTAGGGGGTGATCGGGCGGGTGCCTCAGGAACCCACACCGACTCCATCGCATCACTGGCCACTGGCCACTGGCAACGGGCTACTGGCTCGGGGTGTTCTGCGTATCTGCTTGGGTGTCAACACGTCTGGCAAACTGTGGAGCCTCGTCGTCGCAGGCAGCGGGCAGTGGGCAGAGTGGGCAGCGGGCACCGGGCAGTGGCGGCGTTGGGCCGCGACGTCGCCGAGAGGGTTAGGCTGCAGCTGCTAGCCACCGCCCACTTGCTACTACTCGCACCTACCTACCCTTGCCGTGAGCGTCACCGGTCGCGACTTCCCATCAGTCATCAGTCGGCAGTCACGACGGGAAACTCCCACTTAACAGGGACGCAACACCTCGCGGCAGGCCATCCAAGCCGTGCATCTCCCCCATTTCGCTGCCTGCTGCCGTCTCACTGTTCACACCGACTCCGCTGCCCGACCGCGACGGTCTCTGTGCGAAAATTTGCATCCGTGATCCAGCCCACCCGACGAGCTAGTAGGTCGACGTCTTGGGCACAGCTGCATGCCTGCAGAGGACTGAGCAGCCTCTACCCTCGACGCGCACTGCACTGTCCGTCGCGAACACCCGCCTCATCGCCTGCCACTCAAAACGCACGTCGTGGCTTCTGACAATTAGCTGAGTCTGCCCGATTCACCTCTTCCTGCCCCCATCCTCCCGTCCCAGCATCGTCTTCGGCCGTCAGCCACCTGGCCAGCCAGGCACGTGCTTGGTCCTACACTGCTGCACAGGGCAGTCGATGCTGCGCCCTTCGGTATTTCGTGCAGTTGCTGTGCTCGCCGAAGGAACCGAGACATGTCTCTGCGCGACCTCACGTTGCTCGCATTGGACAGACATGCAGGTATAGTATCGTCCAGTAATGCCCTCCTCCATGCCGTCCCACCAATCTTCGTAACGTTGCCACGGTCACTTCATCCGGTCCCAGAGCGAGATATCCAGATCCCCAGCCTATGGGATAGATCTGAACATCGGTGCTTTCTCTGCTCCACCCTGTGGCTCCGTGAAACTGGGCTTCATGATGAACCTAGCAGCCTCTTTACCGTCCATACTAGCAAGCCAGTCTAGCGGCCAGATTGCTGTTGCAGAGTAGCTCGGCCGTTGGGTTAGATTCACTGCATGTTGAGACCACAGCTCATCGTGAACAGAATCACTCCCCTCGTTCATTTCATGACAGCGGCCGCGTGTAGGAGCCCACACGGCTAGAGAATGATCGACCTTCGATGTCGGCTGGAGTTGGCCTCTCAGACTTTGGTATCCACTTCCGTCCGTCCGCCAGTATCGCAGTCTCGGCGAATTTGAACACGTTCATAACATGCGTCAAACACTCCGGACGTTCTTGTTCCAGACTCTGTGGCGTCCAGTCTCGTCCGCAGAACCCCTTCCTATCCTCCAATACCTTGGCATCGTTCGTCCATTGTGGTGGCACGAGTCCTGTAGCCACCGAGAACACTGGCCCTTCAACCCTATACTTTTCCATCAACTTCCCAATGAACCTCTCCTCCGGCCCCTCACTCCCCAGCCTCCCATCTGTAAAATTTTCTTCCAACTATTTTAATATCAGCCCATTGTCGAGATACATATCGCGCCCAATCGCAGGTATAGAATTTTGCCGATAGTTCAGTCGCGGCATGATGAAGGGTTGTTCCTTGTAGCACCACAAATCAGCACGCAAACAACATGCGATCAAGCCCAACCCGTATCATCTCACGTCACCCAAGGGGCCCAGGTACTACCCAATGGCGAACTCGGAGATGAAGCAACTTACACATGAAGCATACCCAATGCCCCTCAAAAGCCAGGTACCACGGCGAGCGTCTTCCCAATGGAGACACCGGGTAGTAGTTGAACGGGATGATGCCGTTTGAGGCTGTCGGCGCTTCTTCTGCTTCTTCCATACTTGCTTCCCCCCCCACCGCTGCTTGCCATGGACGGGCGAGAGTCAATCATGGGGTCGGAGGTCTTGCCGGTGTTGACCAAGCATTTCGAGGTCGAAGTTCTAGAGTGGACTCTTGGAAGAGAAATGTAATGTTCACACTGAATCGTTTCAAATTCCGTTTCGTGTACATTGCCCATCCTTACTTGTCTGGTATCGAATCTCAACCGCGTTAGCAGTCACGGAGAAGAAGAAGAAGAAGAAGAAGATATTTAGAGTGTTTAAATCTATCGTTTTTGGAGAAAAAGCCCAAGTCATCGCACTGAGCAGACACGGTCGACGAAGACCCGCAAAGGAGCAGGATCACGACAATGAGCTTCAGCTGCCAAAGAAAGAAGAGAGATAAAATACATCCGAGACGTTCCGTTGTGAGGTCCATGGAAAGCAGGATCGCAGGTTGACAAGACAAGACAAGGAACAAAGACATGAGAAGAGCCGACACTCAAACGAGGTACTCTGTGAAATGTCGATCTGGGCTTCAGAAGAGCCGGCCGATATTAAAAAAAAACAATCGCTAGTCATGAGGAGGTATCTCGAGGGTATCTGGGGGTATCGTAGTGGAGTTGAGGCAAAGACCCGAAAGAGGACGCCCTGAAAGATCCGAAGAAGAGATCCCCGGTAAACTCCGAAAAGACCCAGAAATTCCGAGGAAACCGTTGACGTAAAGAAAAGATCCGAGTGTATGAGACAGACAACCGGAACAACTGCAAGGTAGACGACAAGGGGCAGCTGGTTGAGTGGGAGCTCAGTACGACAGAGGCGGCGGAGTGATACCAGCCCAGTGCTCAAAAGCAGCGATGGCGAGAGAGGTGTATGCGCAAATTTGCTCAGACAGGTGGCTGTCACCGATGTCGAAGCCAATGGGGAAAATGCCGAAAAGGTAACGTCCGTATCCAAAAGCGCCATAACGGGAGTGGTGACGGTTAGCGTAGATGCCACGACCCATGCGGGAGAGCTGGGCTTGCTGTCGCTGCCAGAGCCAGGCCAAGACGAGGAGCAACAGCATGGTGATGAAGTTGAACCATGACCAGGCAGTCTGCTGGCGAGTTGTGCCAACGGCGGAGACAGCAGGAACAGCAGGAACAGCCTGGGCAAACGTAGGAGATCGGGGTGAAGCGTCATAGACGGTGAAGATGGCGGTCCTCGCGAGAGGTAGCCCAGTGTCGACGTGGTCGACGGGGGAAATGCTGACGGACTCGACAGCACTATAGCCGAGGATTGGGGCGGTGGTCACATTCCTGTCAAGCGGTGCGACATCGATCGTGGAGCGAACAGCGCTAAAGCCGAGGGTAGGAGCAGCGCGAGAGGCATCTGGCTCGATGGGAGCAACACCGATAGCGGAGTAGGTGATGCTGAGAGTGGGTGCAGAGTGGCTGTCGGAATTGTCGGTTTGGGCAATGGCGATGGAGCTGAGAGCAAGCTGGGATATGGGAATGGGCTTGATGTCTGCAGTCTCCGTGATTCCGGAGAGTTCGAGCTGCTCGAGGGTGGAGACGTTGTCGACGAATTCAGAATCGGAGAGTTCGGCGAGCTCGGCTTCAAGCGAGTCCTCGGCGCTGGCGATGATCTGGGGCGCAGCGGTCGGAGCTTGAACAGCATAGGCAAGAGCTTCGGCGCTCAGCTTGCCTTCGAGGGCTTTCTGGTAGTCGTTCTCGAGGCGCGAGATGCGGGCGTCTTTGACGGCGATCTCGTGGTCGCGGCTGTTGAAGGAGGCGCGTATAGTCGTCATCTCTTCTTGGAGGGTCGCATGGTCGCGCTCGAGCTCTGCGAAGCCGTCGGACTGTGCCTGGAGCTCTTCGATGACATTCTGGGCCTTCGCAAGGTGCTGTTTCAGGCCTGCGGCCTCGAGCTCGGCTTCGGTGTTGCGCGCTTCCGCATCGCCTTTGGCCTTGATCGCATTCTGAAGGTGCGTCTGGGTGCTGTGGAGGTCGGCATAGGCTTTGTCGAGGTTGCCGTCGATGGACTTGGTGGTCTCGTTCAGCTGGTCGACGACCTGCTTGGACTCCGCGAGCGCCGTCGACAGCTTGTCGATGCTGTCTTTGAGGGTGCCGATCTGGCTGTCGCGCGCTTGGAGGTCCAACTCTCTGTTGCGGAGGTTGGCGTTGAGAGAGCCGTTGATGTCGCGCAGGCGCTTCTCCTCGGCGAGGCTCTTGTCCAGGTCCTTCTGGACCGCGACGACGCGGTCGTAGTCGTCGACCATGTTGGCCTTGTTGGTGGCCGTGATGTAGAGGTCACGGAACACCTGCTTCTGGCGCTCGGCGTCGGCCAGATCCCGGACCGCCTGCCGGGAGCGGAGGGTCGCCTCGGAATATTCCGTCCGCAGCCTGCTCAGCTGACCTTCGAGGTCCCCGACCTTTCGGTTGAGGGCCCCGAAGTCGCTTCGCAGCGGCCGGACGGTCGGGCCGGCAGTGAACTCCGTCGCCGTCTCGCCGAAGTTGAACGGCGATGCCATTGTTGTTGTTGTTGTTGTCGTTGCTGTTGCTGCTGCTACTACGAGAATGGTTTGGAAAAGAAGTCGAGGAGGAGCAGAAGAGCTCACTTATATATATACGTTACGTTTGCAACGAACGGACAATAGCGACTGCCACCCGCCGTTCACTCGTGAACGCACAATACCGGGTTGCTGGGTGACGGCAGCCAAGTCGCCTTCACCAACGAAGGTGATGTCAGTGAGCGAAGGCAACCGCTTCCTCCCCTCCAGTCCCACAGAAAAGACACATTCACCTACAGGCTTGATAGCATTCGAAGCCCGTTGTATTGTACAACATTTGCGTATGTTCTGATCGTATACAATCTCTTGCAACCCTGAATGAAGACGACATTGCCAGAGCATCTGTCAACTGTTGGACCTTGTATTCCTCGGGCAGGAACAAGTTGCCCACCTCTTCCAAACTCAGGTTGCTCGTCCACGATTTCCTATGTGATCCTTTGTTTCAGTCGCTCTATAAAGCGAGAGCCTTACAGATGAACGATTACCTGCCATCGTCTGCTTCAAGAATTGTCACCGAGTAGGCAAAGCGAGAAACAAGCCCCATGCTCTGGATGTGGCTTCTAGAAGCTTGTAACAGTTCATGCATGTCTAGCGTGCGGATACTGCCCCGGTGGCACCTTGACGGAAGCACTAGAGTGCGGATCTCTCCCTATGTGGTACCCTGAACGCATTCAGACTTGGTGACTCTAACATGACCTGCGGGCACATTGAAGCTCTCCACAGTTCACTTGATTTCAAATGTCAGAAAAACGGGGTATCTTCCCTTCCAACCTACGCACACCTGCGCTCAAGGAAGCATGTCCGGACTCTCGATAAGACATTATAGATTGCATTAAACCTCCGGTTTCGACGTCTGCCCAAAAGCCTCGCACACCTTGCTACACCTCACAATTATCCTCCACCTCTCCCATACCCCCCCGCCTATCCTCTCCAAACAGCTCCCAATACTCCTTCAAGATCCTCTCCTCAATCTCCTTCAAATCCCTCTCTACATCCCCACTCGCATCTCTGAACAAACCAACATAATCCTTCATACCACTCCACTCCTCTTTCCAAAACTTGCGCGCCAGGTCCCTCACCCTCTTTCCCCTCGCTTCGGCTTGCTGTGCCCTGTCTCGCCCTGCTTGCGCCTCAGCAGTCTTGGCATCGAGTTGATTTTGCAGATCCTGAAGTTTTCGATTCAGGTCGGCGTTGACGGCGCCGAGGTCGAATGACCGGCGGAGAGAGAAGGGTCGCAGCGAGATTTTAGGTGACGTGGAGGGGCCGGGGGTGGATGTCGGTACGGACTGCCATGGTTTAGTCATTATGAGAATGGGAGGGGCGACGGCATCTGACCTTCTTCGGCGAGCTCATAGCTGTAGCTTCCCTCTCATGCGTGTCGATGGTGCGGGGTATGCAGAGGTATGTGTAGGATATCTCACCGCACTTTGCACGGTTCGAATCAATGTGCCCACGCTTGGGGGCAAGCCGTATCAGTAAAATGCGTCGGTCAAGGCGTCAAACTGTTGCCGTGGCGGCGCCGTTGTTCAGGTCAGGGCGCAGACCAAAGAAAGTGAAGGAGCAAGTATTAGCGCCTTATCTCGACCGAAGGAACTAAGACTTCGGGTGCTTCATCGAGTGCTTTCGGTGCGCATCACGAGGAGCCATCGTGAAAAGAAATCAGGAGTTGTTGAAGGGCGCCACGTCGAGTAGCAGCGCATGACCACGCGAGATCCACGAGGCATCGACGTGTGAGTGTACATGAGAAACACAACACCACGAATGGCATGTAAAGGAGACATGAAACCCAGCTTTACTCGGTTTTGATACGGGCTTTGAATCTTAAGACCGCAGTGGATATCAGCAGTTGTACTGGGCCAAGTCATAAAAGACCCACCCAGCAATTCACGGTTGTATGTCATCAAGATATAATCACTAACAAAAAGGGTTCCACCATCCTCGAAATGACATCCGAATTTGGTATTGACTCCACAGCGAGAGGTCGATACACTAGCGTTGACTAGCGCGATTTAGACCATACGTCTTTGAAGACTCAACCCGACTATCGTACAAAAGAACATTACCGTCTGCGCTCTTGCCTTTGCCTCTGCCCTCTTCCAACTTCCCTCTTATACTCCGAAGTAAGAATTCATCCTTCGACACGATTAAACATCGACAAACTCGACAACGACGACCATCACCATCACCCCCAGCACCCACCATGCCGAAATCCAAATCCGCCACCGTGCTGGAAAGGGAGCGCTTCAAGCGAATGCACACGCACGACATGCGCATAGCCACCCAACCCACAGCCAGACGAACGCTCAAAGGCTCCGCCCGCCGACAGATCAAGCGCTCGCAGGCACAATCCCGCTTCATCATGCCCTGGCTACGCGGGCCCCTCTACAAATACACGCGGTATTCCCAGCCCCAGTCTCGCCTGCTCGCCCTGCCCGTCGAAATCCTCCAGGAGATTCTGTTCCAAAGTCTCCACATCAGGCAAGACCGGTCGGGCGGGCTCGGTTGGATGAGCTCCAACGACCAGTTCCGTGCCTACACGAGGGAGTTGCGGAACCGGATCGTCGTCTTGAGCACAGTGTGTCCTGGGTTCCGCGCAAACATGGTGCACGTGAGCAAGATGGCCCTCTCCCTCTCCATCGACTCTCCCCTCTCGCTCTTCCGGGGGACGCTCGAAAGCCAAAAGCAAGAGGCTGCAAGCATTCCTCTCTCCACCGTCCAATGGGCCATCATTTCCGGCTCCTCCTACCGCGGCAAGTCCACCCGAGGAAAAGCGATGAAGGGCACGAGCAACAAGACCGGGGGTACGAGGAGGAAGAATCGGAAGAGGTGGCAGAAGTGTTGGTACTGTGAGGAGCGACATCCGGCGGGTGATGGGATGTGTCCGATGGAGAGGCGGGATCCGGAAATGTGGAGGCAGCTGACGAAGGTGAGGAGGTTTGCAGGTCCCACGAAGATTAGGGTGGATGGGATGGTGAGGTCGATGGAAGGGAGCAAGATTGAATTTGAGACGTGATGTGGATGGAAGTGTTGAAAAGGCGGAGAGGAGGTCCAGTTCGAACGATGGATCGGATTGTGTGAGTCCAGTGGAGCGGCAGGTGATGACGATGTTGACGAGAGACGCATGCATCAGGCGCCAGAATACCCATCAGTTGGGCTTTCCATGTTCGCGTCTAGGTGGAGATAATGTATCGTCAGTATGATCCCTCGACTCCACCATGTATCAAACAGCGAACGATAGCGGACAAACATTCAATGCTATGCAAACACCTCGCTATGCAAAATCTTGAGAATAAAACACAACCACATGCAATGCCAAGCACACATGCATGTATGAGAAACAAAGAATATATAACGTAGGTTTGACAACATGGCCCAACACCCGACGCCTCTCTCTAGTTAGTAGCAAAGTACATCCCCGCCCACTTCTTTGTTGACATGCTGACTGCGCGATCGGCCCTTCCAATCCTCAGTGTGCTCCTTGGACTTTTTCATGTCTGTGATTGACCTCACTCTTCTTCACCTCGAGTCTGGGAAAGAGAAATAAATACAGTGCTGAGAAGGTACAATATCAATACAACCTTGTTCACCTTCCATCTTCATTCGTCCGAGGTCGGTCTCGCTCCCTGTTACGGTCACGGTCACGCCCGATATCGTCTTCGTCCGTATCATCGTAGTCACGGCGTCGATCTCTATCCTCTTCGTCGCGATGGCTACGGCGGCTCCGTCGATCGCGGTCTCGATCCTGGTGGTCGTCACGGTCGTCACGGCTGTCACGGCTGTCACGACGCTCGTATTCGTTCTCTGACCCATGTTAGTTACGGTTCCCATTCCAAAATGCTGTGTTTACTTACCACGGGTCTCACGGATCGCCCGGGTCCGATCAGCAAGTTTCTGAATCTCTTGCTTGGTCAGAACCCTCAGCACAATGACGCAGTCGAGCCGCTCCTCAAATCGTTCCTTGGCTTCTTCGAGTGCTTCGGGGTTGACGAGTTTTCGATCAATCTTGGTCCAGCGAGCGTTGACCGGAATATCTTTGCCCTTCATCTGGCTCTTATGCGGGGCAACACCTTCCCGGATAGGCTCGGGTTCCTCTGGAAACTTCTCGGTCGGCCTTCGAAGAATGCCCTTTGGCTGTGGATTGGGCTCCTTGGGTGGCGTGACAATTTGTACGGACCTGTTCGGTTGCTCCTTCGCAATTGGATCAGGCTCTTGCACAATATCAGCACCGAGAACGTGAGGTGGGCGTTCATCGAAACGAGAGCGGGGAGGTTCTGCAACGGTAGACGGTGGTCCACGCGAACGAGCATCGTCGGTTCGCTCGCGTGATTTCTCTCGCTCATCCCTACGTCGTTGACGTTCCCTCTCCCTATCAGAATCCCCCTGATCGCGATTGCGCCCGCTTCGCTCCGCCTCTTGCTGTATGCGGCGGCGATATTCCTCATCGGGGTCGACCGGTGCCTCTTTTGGAGCGGCATCCCTACGACGGTCACCTTCCCTAGCGGCACCTGGGTCGACATAATGACGGGGTCGCTCATCACCACTGCCCTCAGAAGACGGCTTCCGCGTCCTCCTCTCCCGGCCATCATCTTCATAGTGGCGCTCTTTGGGCTTCCGATCGGGCTCTTGAATGGTCGCATAAACGGCGGCAGCCGGTGGCAGGCGTTCCTCCGGAACACGATCACGAGGACGGTCTTCAAGCACGCGTTCACGACGTTCCTCGGGGGCACGGTCTCGGCGTTCTTCTATTGCTCGTTCTCGACGCTCTTCCGGCACTCGCTCCCTCCTATCATCGCGTCTTTCGTCGGTTATCCGATCACGCCTTTCGCGTTCATCCCTTTCCCGACGTTGCTCACGCTCCTTTTCTGCTTCTCGGTCACGCTCGCTCTCTCGATCTTTGTTGCGAGACTTCAAGAGCCCGGCTGCACCAAGGGTTGCAGCCGCGCCGGTAGCCGCGCCGGCGACAATCGGCACGGCCGACGAGGAGATGTGGTTGCTGTCGCGACGATCGCGGTCTCGCTCACGCGGACGTTCTTCATAGGTTGGGACAACTTCACGCTCGCGGGGAATTCGCGGCTCTGGTATCCTGGCTTCCACTCTATCCGTAGGGTAATATTGATTGGCAAGTTCCGCAGGGCGTGTTCGTGGAGGCTCCGGCACGTTCCAGGGGGTTTGACGGTCGTAAGATGGTTCTTGCGTGACGACCGGAGAGGCGATGCCAAAACCGCGTTTGGCCACATCAAGGTCGAACTGGTCAGTTGGGTATCGCCTGTTCTCGACGTCCCTATCCGGACGCGGATAGTCGCTGCGGTAGGAATCCCTCCGGGGGTCTTGGTGGATGGTGGGAGCAGCATGGTATGTGGTCGAGGATGGTCGGGGCGGTAGTGCTTCCGGATAGGCGTCATACTTTGGAATATCTCTGGACCTCTCCAGTGATGGCGATACACCGCGATGGCGACTGCTGTTCTTGCTGACGCTACTGTTGATCTTATCAAACCCCCGCGTCGATGGAGGGGGGCCGAGATCCCGAGCAGAGCTTCGCGGCGCCCGATCCATAATCATGCTGGTAGGACGTGAGCTGCGCTCAACACTTCCTGATCGAGGCCGACGCCATGCCGGCTCCGTGTCACGGTACATGCTTGCAGGATCGGTGTACGAATAGCCATCGTCTCCAACATCGCGAGGCGGCAGCGATGGTTTAAGCGGATTGTATGCCCTGCCACCGCTGGTGAGACTATAGCCACGATCCTCCGTGTCTCGGCGCCGGGGCTCGATGATGTCCTTTTCCGCGATAAGCTTGGCTGTATGGCTTCCGTCATCGACGCTGTATATCCTCTTGTGTTCTCTTCGATGCGGGGCACCATGCGTGATGTACGTATCTCCTCGATTATCCCAAGATCGCGTCTGGGGGCTAGACGGGCGCTCATGGTGTGCATGCGAGGTATGCGAACGGCTGGGCGGGGCAGCCGAGGGGAGGACGAGCCCGGTGTTGGGCCAGATGGAGCGGTCGTCCGACTCGGTGAGCGTGTTCCTCCGCGTCCGCCCCGAATACGAGTCGTACTTGAGGCTCGAGGTCCGCGAGCCGGTGGAGCTGGGAAGAGTGTACGTGTTCTGGGGATAGAGCCTCTCGCCACTCAGCCTCGGGGAGCTGGGACGGCCATAGTAGGTCGAATCATAGTAGGGGTCGAATGTGCCGGTCGACGACCTCGCCGGATTCGTGTATCGGCCTCGAGGGGACGCTGGCCGCGTGTATCGGGAGCTCATGCTCGTAGACTGCGTTATCGGCTGGAGCTGGGGCGTCGGTGTGGTTGTGTGGCGTCGTCCCTGCCGCGGTGGCAGAGGGGGCGCGCGGCTGGTGTGGGGATACCTCCGCAGCGTCGGGGTGTTGCACTTTGGCGTGGGAGGAAGTACGATGCTGGTCATCATCGTGCTGTCAGCCGGTGGCAGTTTTAGAGGTAGGAAAGCAGGTTATGGCACAAACGAGAGAGAGTCCACGACGAGGTGCGGCGATGAACTGAGGCGTAACTGGACGTACATTGGGGCGGTGTATGCTGGACAGCAACTTGGCCAAGGCAGCGGGATGCCTGCTGGCGTGGAGATGGAAGTGCGCACAATTCTCAGACTTGGTGCGCCCGACCGACTGTGCCGGTAGTGGGTAGGAACCGAGGGTTTGCGGATACCAGGGCCCGGAGGCTTGCAGGGGCGATGGCGAGAAGGAGAATCGACGCAGGGAGTCCCCAGACACAGAGAGAGGTCGCGCGCAGAACAGTCACGGTAGCATATGCAAGGTGGAGCTGCGAAGGAGGGGCCACGCCACGCCGGTGCAGAGGGGGGCAAAGGGAGACGGGAGGCCGGCGGTGGGTGCTTGCTTGCAGTTTCCCGGAGTGCTGCACGACGATGCGGCGTTGTAGGGGAGGCCAAGAAAGAAAGAAGGAAACAAACCAAGAAGAGATATCGTGAGGGCTCAGGCCTGCGGGGAGAGGAGAACGATGATCGGCCAGAGATGACATGGCCGCCCTTTGGGACCCGCCGACGTCATTGGCTGGAGCATGGCCCTGCCCGTGGCCCTTTCCCCGACGGCCCTGCACTTGCCTGCACGCACGCACGCACCTGCACGCACCCACACACGCACCTGCACGCACCCACGCGCATATACACGCACCTACGCAAGCACCCACACGCATATACACGCACCTACGCAAGCACTCCATACTCGATGCTCGCCAGCATCTCGTCCTGCCAGCCTGCCTTCTTCCTGCCTTCTTCCTGCGCTGCACGTCGTCCATGCCTTTTCCTTTCTGCATGTATCGGTCCTGCCGCTGGTAACGCAATGCTGCCCCGCTCCTGCCTCCTGCCTCGATAGCCCTGTCGGAGCCCAACTAGCCTTCGTCTCTCTGCAGTGCATGCCTCACTTTCGCTGTGCGAAGGGCCGACGACGTGGAATGATCTTCGCTGCTGGCCACGTAGCACGTCGATTCCGCGAATCTCAGGCACAATCACATACAAACCCGCCGTTGCCCTCGTCTTCGGCCATGTACTACTCGCGCCTTCGCCTCTTACATGGTAGATCGCACACTTCTCCCATGGTCCCCCCCGTCTCCGTCTGGCAAACTCACAGGTACCGAGCGTGGTGTCGTTGTTGCAGCCCGGCAGATACCATCTTCGCTGGAGGCGGGGTGAGAGTATTGTAACAGGTGGGTGGGGTGAGAGCATCGTAACGGGTGGGGTGAAGGTATCGTAACGGCCAAGGTGAGAGTATTGTAACAGATGCTGTTCGGACTCTGCCGAAAAGACGGTGAAAGAGCTCGCTGCCTTGCCATCATAACCTCCAAGCCCACCTCGAGCAGACGGCTTATGATTTGCGATACGCGAAGTGAAAAGACCTCGCCGTGTTCGAGGAGAACAAGGAGAAAGGTCGGATACCGCTGCTTTTGAGATGGTGTTGAGTGTCGAGAGAGTGTGTCGGCGTCGGCGTCGGCATTTGACGCCTCTGAGGAGCGTACGCTTCTTCCCGAGCCGTGCGGCGACGGCCGTTCATTCGTCTCTCGTCTCATCATCAGGCTGTTGTACTGACTAGCGGTACCATGATACGGCACTGCACCCGCACACACACAAACACCGGCTTTCGGTGTTCGCTAGCATGAGTTTTTTCAACAACACCTGACCGCCGCGGCTCCTTCAACCCCCGCTTCCCCACGTCCCCCCAGCAGAGTTGGCCCGAACCCCAGATTCCATTCGTGGATAGCTCCTGCAATGGCCATCTTTCGATTCCTTCACGATAAGAATTGTGCCGTATCGTGGAAAATTGTCCGCAGTCTGCTACAAGGCCTTCCGCACGTCCTGTTTATATTGCAAGCCAGACTCGACGCCTTTTCAACCATCCCACGCCGAACTCGTATCGAAGGACAACCCCACGTTATCCCGGCTTTTCCTTCTCATCAGCCATGGTCCGATTCGACATAGCCACAATATGGAGAGACGTCAAAGCCTACCGCAGGGTGTATCTCTTGACCGCGGTCGCATCATTCGGAGGAATGCTGTTCGGGTGGGACACGGGCTTGATTGGCGGGGTGTTAACCATGGTTCGTGGCCTCCCTTCTTGTTCCACCCCGTCTTCAAGGATCCAATTCTAATGGAATACCTCACTTTGTAGGACGCATTTCAGCATTCATTCAATTTGGACAGTAAAAGTCCGGACTTTTCGAGCCTCCAAGGAAACATCGTCTCGGTTCTGCAAGCCGGATGTTTCTTTGGTGCACTGTCCTCGTTCTACGTCAGTGATACATTCGGACGGAAGAAAGCTCTCATATTCGCGGACATCATCTTCCTCGTAGGTTCCATCGTTCAAGCCCTGTGCGCCATCAACACAACAAGCCTTGCCCAACTCTATGTTGGCCGCGTTATTGGTGGGTTTGGTGTCGGCCTGATCTCCGCTGTTGTGCCAACCTATATTGGTGAGAACGCAAACAAGGAGATCAGGGGTCGATGCATCGGCTGGTGAGCTTTTCTGTTGGCTGGAATGCTTCGCTCTCTAACAAGACCAGTATGCAACTGTTCAACGTTGCCGGAATCTGTCTGTCATTCTTCGTCAACTATGGCATCAACATACAGATCAAGACATTGAGCTCGGCGAAATGGCGTGTTCCTTTTGCTTTGCAGATGCTTCCCGGCGTGTGCCTCTTGGTCGGAATCATTTTCCAGAATGAATCCCCACGGTGGCTCGTCGAGAAGAATCGACTGCACGATGCTGGAAAGGCATTGGCGATAGTCCGGGGGAAATCAGTCGATGATACAGACGTGATTCAAGAACTGGATGAGATCGTGCTCGATTTCCAGGGCCACGAAAAGCTACCACTCGCCGCTCAGTTGAGGGCGGCGTGTTCGAACAAGCGCATGTTCTACCAAACCTCATTCGCAGTCATACTCATGTTCTGGCAACAATGGACGGGAACGAACAGTATAAACTACTACGCCCCACAAATTTTCACATCGATTGGCCTCAAGGGTACCTCGGCCGGTCTTTTTGCGACCGGTGTTTATGGCATTGTCAAGATTGTAGTCACGGCGATTGGTCTCATGGCTTTCACAGAACAGCTTGGCCGCAAAGTACGTCCATTGATGTCTTCGAACTGATATTACTTCCGACGAGTTCGGCTGACATGTGGATAGTGGTCACTCATCATCGGTTCCATCGGACAAGCTTTTGCCATGTTCTACATCGGTGTCAATCAAGCCGTCAATCCGGTCAAAGAGGGCGATTCCCTCTCCGGCAACAGTATTTTTGCAATCATCTGCGTCTACCTGTTCGTTGTCTTCTACTCCTTCGGATGGGGCCCCGTACGTAACTCCTCAACACAGGCTGTGCACTGATACACCTCTTGGATAAACCCTGCTAACTTCAGCCACCGCTCAGATTCCGTTTATTCTATCTTCCGAGTGCTCACCGAACCACGTACGATCCCTCGTCATGGCGGGAGCCTTGATGACACAATGGCTTTTCAATTTTATCATCGCAAAGATCACGCCGCTCATGCTCCACGAGATAACATACGGGACTTTCCTCCTCTTTGGATCGTGCTGCATCATCATGGGTGTCTACACCATCTTCTGTGTTCCCGAGACGAAGAACGTACCCTTGGAGTCGATACACCACCTATTCGAAGGCAATATCATCAAGGGTGCTTTGAAGGATACTATCCCTCGGTATTCACGCGCCAAGCAGCTGCAACATCAGTATGTATTTGCCCTTCAACATTCGTATCGACCCACAGTCCGGGAGTTTTTGCTGACTTGGTGCTTCTACTTGTAGCCACGTCACCAACGATGCCGCTTCGGAGATCGGAAAGCCAGGGCAGAAAGGCGTTATTTCGGGAGTACAGCACATCGAAGATGCATGAAAGGGATGCCTGTGAGATTTTAGATAGAGGTGTAGCAGACAGCAACTCCATGTCTCTTTCTTGCTCAAGACGCTAGGCTTTGGGCTGTTGGATGAGTCGTAATTCCTAGGATGCACGATTGAAGCTCTCTCTATGCGATAACCCTCTTCCCCCTTTATCCCCCAGATTGACAAGACGATGACATGACTTGATGGGTTTCATGTACACCCCATCGTGCTCTAATCCCTTCCTGCTGAATTCAAATATTCGCCTTCGGCTTCTTCTGCTCTGGCACTTGCGTCAACAATTTGTCCTCCTTGATCGCCGATTTCAAATTGTCCAGCACAAGCAGTTCCATATCGCGCTGGTACATGTCAGCAAGCAGTGGATGGAAAGGTACAAGGCGACGTACCTGGGTCTCAAACGTCGCCGTTCCAACATGCGGCAACAGTACCACATTCTCCGCCTCCAGCAACCCCGGATGAATCTTGGGCTCCTCCTCGTACACATCCAAACCTGCCGTCCACACCTTCCCACTCTTCAAAGCATCCACCAAGGCCGCCTCATCGATCAGCGGGCCTCTCGCCGTGTTCACGATGATTATGCCATCCTTCATTATGTCGAACTGCGGCTTCGCAATGATGTGTCGTGTGGAGGCGTTGAGCGAGAGGTTCAGGCTCAGCACGTCGGACGTCTTGAGCAATTCTTCAAACGTGACGTATTTTGCGCCCTCTTCCTCGTTTTCGGGGAGTTGGTGTCGGTTGTGGTACTGGATCTTCATGCCGAAGGCTTTGGCACGGCGGGCAACTGCGGAGCCGATCCCTCCCATCCCGAGGATTCCAAGGACTTTGTTCTTGGGGTCGTGACCAAGGGAGAAGTTGCCTCGCCAGTTACCTGACCTGGTCAGCCCGTGCCGTTTCAGAGAGGGGGGGGGGCAGGGGGAAGGTTGTACGTGCCTTGGTGTACAGCTTGGTAGCTCTGTTTAATGTTCCGCAGCGCACCCAGCATCAGCCACAGCGCTACATCTGCCGTCGCATCGTTGACGGCGATGGGAGTGCTGGACACGGAGATGCCCCTCGCGGTGCAAGCTGGGATGTCAAGGTTATCGTAGCCGGCGCCATTGTGGCATATGAACTTCAAGCTCTTGGGTAGCGCATCGAGCAACTCTTCGTCGAAGTTTCCGGTGATTTTGTTGGAGTCGTTGCTTCGGTAAAGTGCGTGGATGCCATCGAATGCCCCGCTCTTGCACTTTGACAAAAAGTCCTCCCTCGACCCGCTCACGGGGTATTCATACAGCTTCGACGCCACTTGTCCACATTCTTCCCACTCTTTGCGCGAGTGTGTGAGGCCACCGATGAGAAGGGCTGCTCGTTGCGACATGGCGAATTCTGTGCTGGAGCTGATGTACGGTAGAGGAGTGGAATGGGCAAGGGGAAAAAGGAAGTGGAAGGAAAGCCAGAAAGATGGCCCAAAGAGTTGCGGCAGTTGCAACTAGTTATTCCGCGTTGACCCAGCAAGCGCCGTCTTTTCCCAGTCGGCCGCCATGGACCGAGGTCGACATCCCACAAACAGCTCCGCCCTCAGGCTCGGATGGGTAATTTCCCCCCTGTTTGGCGAACGAATGACTGCCATATCAGAGGAGCTCCGCCATCGGCTAGGCGCAGGTGAACTGGGGAAAACGAACTGTCGCTTGTCTGAAAGCTCCATGTCGACCCGAAAAGTAGGCACGACATTCGAACAACCGAACTGGACAAACATCCTTCGCTCCCCTCCCCCTCTGGATACACGATGCACATTCTGGACGCTGCTCAGAATTCGGTCGGAAAGTTCGGAACGCTGAAGGAGGGGCTCTTTCCGCCTCTCGGAAGTGATGTGCGAAAACGGCATCTGAGTCAGACGCCGCTCCACCGCTCAAAAGCCGACACTTGCACATGTTCCGTCCCACGTGTTCTCCGCAACCCTTGACATCTGTGCGCGAGCGCCCACCGGCACTTGGCCCGGTACGTACCGGAGGGACATGGAAGAAGATCGGGTTTGCATTGGTTTTCTGCAAGGCGAATACTCCAGGTCAGAATGAGCCTCGTTCGAGTCAAGGGCGCTGCTCGAAGGGGGAAAAACACTCGCTAGAGTGTACGAGCACGTTCCTGCGGGAAGGATTTTGGCGAGCAGTTACGAGGCAGCAACCAGGCAGCAACCAGGCGACAACGGCTCCAGCCTACTGTATGCCTGGAATCTAGACGTAAAAATGGGAGAACATCGTCACTTTCTCTTGAGAATATCAATCATACCAGTCCGAATCTACCGATCAAATCAACGCGCCATCAACTACAAACATGCAATTGAAGAACATCGTCGTTCTCGGGGTATGTATGGGGTTGTGGAAACCGGACTAACAACTAACCCAGTCAACAGCCTGGCGGCAACGTCGGTAGCGCACTCATCGCCGAACTTCTCAAAAATCCTTCGAGGTTCAACATCACGGCTGTTTCTCGCCCAACATCTTCGTACGCGCCTCCTGCCAACTCCGATATCACGACCAAACGCATCGACTACAGCTCTTCCGACGCGCTCAAGGAAGCCTTCGCCGGTCAGGATGGCGTTATAAACTGCGTCACTGGTGGAGCCACCCAGTACGATCCTTCGAAGCTCATCATCGACGCTGTCGTAGCCGCCGGAGTGAAATTCTACTTCGCCAATGAATTCGTCGGAAACATCCAAAGCCCACAGTTTCTGCGGCTGCCCGAAGCCGCCACCGGAGCCAAAGTGAGGAACCGGGCCTATCTCGAAGAACTTGCGAAGGAGGGGAAAATCAGCTGGACCGCGCTGAACGGAGGGCCATTCTTCGACATGTGTAAGACTTTGATGGAACCTCTCCACATGCCATCGATCAAGCTGACAAGCACCAGGGGTCATGAAAGGCCCCGCTGGCTTCGACATCCCCAACCGCCATGCCAGAATCTACGGCACGGGCGAGAATCCCCTCTTTTGGACGCCGCTGTCCACCATGGCCAAAACGATGGAAACGATGCTGCTCAACCCGGCCCCTGTCCTCAATCGCGCAATCTACATCTGTCCCCTACTCAACCTCACCCAAAACAAGATCCTCGCCACGGTTGAAAAGGTCCTCGATACCAAGTTTACCATCACCAACGTCGACGTCGCCAAGATCAACAAGCACTCGAAGATCGCGCTGGAGAGAGGCAAGTTCGCGGATGCTATGAAGGGCTTTGTTGTTAGCAATCAGTTCTACGAGGGGGATAGCGGGAATATTTTGAGTGGATTGGTCGAGAACGAGTTGATGGGAGTGGAGCAGTTGGATTTGGAGGTCGCAGTTCGGGAGGCCATGGAGAAGTGGGGAAAGGACACACCGGTCGTGCAGGGAATGTATCTGGTAGAAGCCTGTGAGGTTTAGAAGTTGCAGAACACGGTGCGGGAAGAGCGGAGGGGTGGGACAAGGTGGAGGGGGTGTTCCGGTGGAAGACACTAAATTGAGTAAACCGACCTTCTTTTCTTGGCATCGCTTTGCATGTCATTCCGGAGGACTGTTGTTGCGTCACCAGAATGCTCATACAAAGACTGTCCCTTTTTCGTGAAGCGTATGCTTCACATACACGTTCGCTATCAGCCACGAATCAACCTCGTAGTTTCCGATTCTCTTTCCGTGTCCACTTCGATGTTACCGAGCTGTTGCACCTGCAATGTTGTGATTCTCTCTCGTTCATCAAAGTAACTGCCTACGCTTTCGCACAATTTGAGTTTGGGATTACCTTCGGGTGGAAGGTAAAAAAACAGAGGGGGGCCTGATGGGGTTCTCCCGAGTAGCCGATGATGCATGGACCACCGAGTCGCCCAAAAAGCGACCCAGACCGGTGGAAAAGAGCAAAAGAGAACAAAAAGAGAAGCTCGCGCCTCCAAAATAAATGACTCAGCCGAGGTTTGAACTCGGGACCTTCAGTGGACTAACGGTGTTAGACTGACGTGATAACCAACTACACCACCGAGCCTGTTTCGATGGAAAGTTTTGCATCAATATAATATATATACCTCGCCCGAGATTGAGGAAGTCGCGAACATGTTCACACGGTGTCGAATTATGGCCAAAGATGGGGTGATTGAGTGTGGACGATACTAAGCTAGCGTGTGGAGCTGGTAGGGGGGCTCATTGGATAGTTTGCGAGTCAAGGGTTAAGCGACACCGTTATGCGGAACAAGCTAGCCTTGTAGGGCTCACCCGGTTCTACATAAACCCACAGAGGTTGCATGTATGCCAGGGTAGTTGGTTCCGACCGATCCTCCCCATCTAAAAACGCTTCCCGTACTCTGGCAGCAGGAACTCATCGTACGCCCGAGAATGCATTGTTACGAGCAGGGAAGGAATACCGAGGCCCTGGTTCTACTCGCCTTCATTAATCGTTTCCATGCAATGACGACTTGTCATGAGATGATGGAATGCTAGAAAAAAGTACAAAATGGATTCGTTACAAAAGTAAAGTAGGAAATGCCGCCGAAATGCAGAGTCGCTCGCTATGGTATCTTAAAGTCATCAGAACTGGTCCCTCCCAATCCCACCAGATTATTCCGCGCAACCCCGACGCCTTCATTCAGTTAGTTCCACGTGGTCAATAGTATCAATAGTAGAAATACACCCTCCCAGTGTTTCGGCAAATATCCCATCATTCATTACCCAACCCCTTTCATTTGAATGTAACCGGTACCCCAGGATGCATGTTCATCATGTAATGCGGGCCGGGCATCGCCCCACCACCGAATACCCCCCTCCCGTTACTCGCTTGGCTCTCGCTCCTCACCCGCCCATAATGATCTTGGTCCTGTTCCCACGTCGCCGCCGAGCTGGCCTGACTGGTACTCCTGCTTTCCAGCTTTCTCTTGGCCCAGTACCCCGCAAGTCCCAAGTCTTGTTCATCTTCCTCTCCTAGCCTTCTTCTCGTGATAGCGCGAGCATATGCGGAGCCACGGCGTCGGATACAGAGCTGGATGAGCGTGAGGAATACGAATATGACGAGGGCGATGGCGGTGTAGGCGAGGATTATGGGTGTCGGCGAGGAAGCGAGATGTAGACCGAGGCCACCAGTTATCATGAGGGCAGTAAGGGTTAGAGTTGTCAGGGGCGTGTGGAGACGTGGGATCAGGCGGTGGAGGGTAGAGATGGGTCTGACGGGGAGGAGGGAAAGGAGGATGATGGGGAAGATGGCGATGAAGGCAAATATTTGATGCGGAGAGTTGAAGGATTTAGACTGGATGGTTGTCAGTTACCAACATCAAAGGTGAAAGGAAGAGAAACATGACATACGCGGTTGAATTGTCCACTCGTCGCAATCCCTAACGCATACGAGGTGACCAGGACCACCATCAGTCCCACGGAAACCCCCACATGGACCCTGATGTTCCTCAAAAACCCCGCCATCAACACGTTGACCGGCCACAGCACAAACAAGGCCAAACACCCCAAAACCGTGTGCGCGAGATTCTTCCTATCATGATCCCGCTGCATCGGTCCGAGCGGATTAACACCATTCGATGATGACGCAGGACCCGGAACCTCTCCACTGTTGCTGCTGGTAGCTTGTCGCATGTTCATAGTAAACTTTCCATAGGCGTAGTGACGTTTCAAAGGTGCATTAGGATGATCCGAGTTCAGAACGTTTCCAGGACCGAAAGCATAAACCATGGGTTGCGTAGTTGATTCCGTGTTGAGGAAACCGTTGGGCCAGACGCGACAGCTGCGACAGTTGGCCTTGAGAACGAACATTCCGTCGATGATACCGGAGCCAGGAAGGACGTCCAACTTGATGTCAGACGAGAAGGTAGGTTCGGAATGGCCGGTTGCGATCCGCGGGCTGACGGTGATGTCTACGGATTGTTAGATTCGGTTCTTTGGAAGCTGTGCAAACTTGATTGAGCGTTGATAGGGGAATGATGCAAACGTACTATCGCCATTCTTGTTCGCATACAACACCAACATCAGCGCACCCTTCATGCCCTCTCCGAACCCTACGCTGACCCACGAATACGCCGGGCTCGTGAAGTAGATGAAGACATTGTTCGAATTCTTGGCCAAGTTGACGGAAAATTGGGTTTCCGTCTTCTCCAGGAAGAAAGTCGATGCCGCCGAAGTATTCTGCGCCCGAAGCGCTGCAGTGAAAACTATGCTCTCCGTCAGCCCCCGGTGAAGAAGAAGATCACGAGCGGGATCTCGAAGGAGCCGAGAATCGGTGACATACAAGACAGCAGCAGCAGCGCGACAACACCTCTGTCTCGGCGTCGAAACGCAAACATATTCATCTTCGCAGGAAATAAAACATCAACCCTCCAAAACGCGGAGCAGAGGAGAGGGAGGGCGAAGAAAGAGCCGGGGAGAGGGAGAAAAGATGATCGATGATCGAGAATCGAGAATCGAGAATCCTGCAGATCCGATCACGTTCACGTTCGCAAACCGAGGACGCTGAAGGGAGGGAGAATAAGACGCTAACGATCTCACAACAAAAGCAGCAGGTCCCAGAACCAGAACGCTCACCTTCCGCATCGCGGCCAGCCATCCCCCCTTATACAATCAACGCCACCAGCAATGCCCTCGAATCCCTCACATGGAAACCTGCCACAGGCACCGCAAAGCACGACGCGGCGCGTAGAGTTTTGGCACGTTTGGTCGGCGAATATCTTGACCTTGCAGCCTCTCCGCAGTGCTTATTCGACGCACCCAATAGAGTTTCCCCGAATATGGTTTCCCGCTGTGCTCGTTGAAACTGGGCGCTTACCAGACCGGCGTGAGCCAAAAGTCAGGGGCGCACAGCCAACCGCTTGGTTACCACAGCCGCCGCCCTGGCAGAGTATCAATACGTCGACAATTATTTATAGAGCAGATTTTGGTGATGCGAAGTGTGACGTGGTGCCATTCGTTCTCACATTCCAACCATCGCAGCGGCAAAACATCTGAGATGGAGGGGCGTCGACGCGCATCAAGGAAGCCGAACGAGACGATACCGGTGAGGGCCGAACGCGTGGTCAATTCCCGATCGACAGACAGCCAGGCTACAAGTAGTCTGCCGAGTGTCTGATGTAAGCACTACCACTGCCCTTTTGAGGCACAAGTCCTCTAGATATCCAATATTGATTGATGACATTGATGATTTGCCGATGCGAAGGAATCGGTTTATCGTCGGTGTGAGACTCTCTTCATAACTGCGGGTGCCGCGCTGCCATCCATGTTCACTTCACAAATAGTCGCAAGAAAAAAAGGAAACTGAACGCCCGGATGAGGAAGAAAACAAGGAGAAGATAGATTTGAGTTGTACCGCCAAGCCTGCCTGGTCCATGGAAATCCGCCCCACATACCACCATTACTCCGAGCTGACCGGACCAGAGGCAAAAACAACAAGACGATGAAAACAAAAGCGGAAAAACGAAAAATAGGCCAAAGACAGTACAGCGCTTGCTCGCTCCATATGCTATTCGTGACAGTCGTAAAGCTGTGTATGCAAAGACCACCAACAGTGCCCTCGGACGATGGATCTGAGGGGGCCATCATCGCGTCACATCGTAAAAGGTCGTTTGGATCCATTCCCAACCGTTTTCTACAAAACCGGTGCAAGACAGTCTGTGGCGCGAGACAGGTCCACCATACCATATTGGGAAGCCCGGGAAAGGTACGTGGCGGAGGGTCCGGGGTCCTATGACCGATGCCCGCATCTGGGAAAGCTTGGGTGCATCCCTTCCGGGTCTACGAGATCTCGTGCCCGATCAGATGAGCTTACATGGGATGCTACAACCCCAGGGATTATGATGCAATGCAGCAGTCGACTGCTTATCGCGACGACACAGTCCCATTGACGCTAAAAGGCAGATTTATCTGTATCGAGATCGGTGACGGTCAACCGACACCTCGTGCTCGTAGTACCGTTCGTCCCAGCCAGGGGGTGGGCGGCGATCCCGAATCTCCTCACGTTCGTACTCGATTTGACGGATGCGCGACTTCCGACGACGACGGATGTCATCTGAGATCTCCACCAGTTGCAAGACGTCCTCCTACGCCCGTGTTAGCACTGTACATCACGCATGCAAGGGACGACCTACGTATTTGAGATACTCCATCACATAGAAAAAGTCATCGGTCTCTTCAAACGAGTATCCCATGGACTCGATCGCCTCCCTGAGAACCAGATCCTTGGTGATCTCGGTCCACATGTCTTTCGTCCTTGGTTTCATGGGAGCAGGGGCACCGAAGTCGGTCGCGATCTCTTCATCACCACTGATGAACTTGGAACGACGCACACCGTTGTACTTCTGCCAAGTGATCTCCTGGCCACCACCTCCGATGCCGTCCATACGCACGCGACTCGTGCCCGGAGGCACGTCCACAATGGCCCAGTCCTTTGTAGCCCCATTCCAGGCCTCGCCAGGGTGTGCTCGATCCAACGCTTTCCGGTTGTAATAATCAGC
This sequence comes from Corynespora olivacea, assembly GCA_019202945.1. Classification (NCBI taxonomy): domain Eukaryota; kingdom Fungi; phylum Ascomycota; class Dothideomycetes; order Pleosporales; family Corynesporascaceae; genus Corynespora; species Corynespora olivacea. The sequence continues at coordinate 70,542 of JAGQEM010000042.1, forward strand.
TTCCAGCTCGAAATCCGAGTCGGCAGGGATGGTCCGAGCGCGCTTCGGTGCACTCAGTGAACGTCCACGACGTGAGGTGAATTCGTCTCGACCTTTGCGTTCAAACGTCTCGCGCTCGTATATAATGTCTTCCTCAAAGTCCCTGCCGGGCGTTCGGGTGCTGCTGTGGTTAGCACAAGGGGACCTTCGGGTGGGAGGGAGCAACACATACTCATTCCGTCGAATCGAAATCTCGAGGCTCTCATTGCGGGGAGGCGATGGGGGTGGTGGAGGCGGGGTTGGCGAGCGGGCTCGCTCGACTCCTGCCATGTGTCAGATGATGGGGGAAACGGGATGTGCTGCACTTACCATGATCAATATGTCTGTGGTGCGTGATTATCTCTTGGATGATGGGAGGTCTGATTTCTGGCTCTGGAGGTGGCGGGGGCGGCGGTAGAGGCGCAGGCGGGGGCGTTGGGGATCGTTCTTCCTTGCGACGAATTATTATTTCGTCCTTGATGACCTCTCGGTCGCGGTGCGGCGGTGAGTGCTCGCGACGGCGCACCACAAACTCCTCGCGCTCCCTCGCGACCAAATCGCCGCGATGTCGTGGCGGTGGAAGACTCTTCTCGCGGCCGCCTCGTATCACAACGCTGTCCTTGTGCACGTCGCGCTCTCTACCATTGCGGCTATCCTCGCGGTGCTCGTGGCGGAAGACCACCTCCTCCCTGTCGGCATCCCGTCGTCGAGGCGGGGAGGATCGCTCGCGGAATCGGATATCTTCGCGTTCAATATCCACCTCGCGTGGGCGGAGGCGGGGAGGGGCTCCATCGCCGCGACGGAAGATGATGTCTTCACGCTCCGTCTCGCGAAGCTCCGGGCCTCGCGGTCTCGACTGGTCTCGGTGTCGAATCGTGATGTCCGTCTCTTCCCGCTCGACCTCTCTCGGGCGGCGGCGCTCGCCATCGCCGCGGCGGATGGTGATCTCGTCCCGCTCGACCTCGCGCACGCTCGAGGCAGGCGGCGGTGGGGCACGACCACCCCGGATGACGATCTGGTCCTCCTCGACTTCGCGACGGCTGGGCGGGCCTCTCTCCTCTCGTCGCTCGCGCACCACGAGCTGGCCGGCATTGGACTGGCGATCAAAGTCGTCGCGGAAGAAGTCGGGAGCACTGCGCCGAGGGTCACCGCCGCGGCGCAGCTCGACGTCGAGCTCATCATAGCCACGGTCGCTGCGGTTGCCATTACGATAGAAATCGCGCTGGCGTTCTTCGTACAGTTCTGCAGTGGGGTAGCGGCGCGACGACATGGCGGCGTCGATGGGCGCGGGCGCACGTGAATGCAACTCAGGCGGGAGGGGTCCTGGGGCGCCGGGGCTGCGGATAAAGCGGTGGGGGAAGACGAAAGGAGGGGATTATGTGTGTGTGTGTGCGTGTGAGTGTGCGAGTGTGTGAGAGTGTGTGAGAGTGTGCGAGAAAGAGAGAGAGGGAGGGAGGGAGCGAGAAAGAGGGGGGAGCAGAGGGACAGAAGATACTAAGGGACTTCACCAGGCGGCCAAAGACCTGCTTGCATGCCTGGCGCAGACCTTGGCCTGGTGGGGAGGGATAAGGTGGGGAGTCAAGCTGAGAGTGGTGCCCGATCCTACGTCATCGCGAAGCAGCAGTCACGAACGGGCTGGTCAGCCGAGTCGCAGCCACTCACGACGGAGCCAAAGAAACGCGGGAGCAATCATGGCCACGGGCAGCCATCGCCGTCGCCATCGCCGTGGCCATTGTTACGTGCAAAGGCGCCTGCAGCCTGACCCCGAGTCTCCCAAGCACGAGAGCCAACGTTCGGGTGACATCCGCCTAACGCATGTAGCTCTCCCGCTCCGAGGGCTGGAACACGGCGATCGATACCCAAAGTGCCCAACCAGCAGCTTCCGCTTGCCACACCCTCTCGCCCGCCCAGAGGTAGCCATTCATTGGGGTGGGCTCGTTTTCCTCCACGATTCAGCATCGCCGAATTCCACGACGGCTTCCATCGCAGGGCCTGGTCACCCCTGCCGCTTGTGGGTGGGAAACCCTGCGGGGTGACGTCTCGGCGTGGAGGGCTGCTCAACGCGATGCCAGCCACCGAATCTTGCGCATGGAGAACATACTTGTTGGGGACGTCGGCCCTCCAAGTGGTGGTAAAACGTGAATACACTGCATCGCTATCTACGCTGGTTCCGGCTCCTCCGTGTCCGCTACAGGTCCGGTGAACCTCTTCCTCCCCGTGGTCAGCCAAGTGACCAGGCTGATCAACATCACCGCCCCGATGGCTGCCGATGTGTAGTTCATGTTTTCGCTGTCGACAGGGTTGACCGATGGGAAAGTAAACGTGATGGAGAAGAACGTCAAGAAAAGCAGGCCAATCACGTTCAACACCAGACCATAACGACCCAGCGAAAACGGGCCGTCGAGACGGTTCTTCTTGCCAGTGACATGGGCGAGAACGCGAGCGAGAAGAGGCATGGCGTAGGAGACGTCTAACCCTCGTCAGTGACAGTTGGAAGCATGGCTGAGTGGACGTACAGAACCCCGCCGTCGCGATGGAGATGACGGTGTTGAAACCCGTAATCGTGCCGAAATAGATGGAGTTGAACGCCATTTGAACCAGCGCGGTCAGGATTACAGCATTGACCGGGACCTGCTTCTCCGACACCTTGCTGAACGTCTGCGAGAATGGCAGGCCATGATCGCGGGCAAATGCAAAAACCGCTCGGGAGCCCTCGGCCATCAACGAGTTGGCGGATACCAATGCAATGACGGCAATCAACGAAGACAGAACCGAGGCGCCCGGGATACTTTTGGTGGAATGGTAGAAAATCTCGATGACGGGAACGCCGGTTGCCGTGCCCGCCGTCGTCTCCATATCCCCCATGCAGAAGCATAGCGAGATCAGGAAGACGAATCCGGTGAGGGCCCCGATGTAAACCGACATGACGATGGCCCTAGGAGCTTCCTTTCGTGCGTTTTTGATCTCTTCCGTCATATGGGACGGCGCATCGTAACAGCACATTCCGAAAGCACTCTGTAGAAGTCCCAGGATAGCTCCGTACGGCGCGTTGAATCCGGTGAGGTTCTGAAACTCGCCAAACACATAGCTTGCAGACTGCTTCTCCTTGTTCGTGGCCAGCAGCGAAATGACACAGACCAGGAAAGAGGTTATGTTCCAGCAGAGAATGAACTTGGAGATCTTGTTCAAAGCCGACGGGACGAAGATGTTGGAACAGGCCGCGAACAACGTGATGAGATACGTGACAAGGACCGAATGCCAGCGCTCGATTGTGTATCCGGGATGGTTGAGCTGTGCGATTCCGATACAGAAGTTCCCCGCAATGAAATTGTTCGTGGCTCCCATGGATAGAATACCTGTACATGATCAGTCATGGCCTCATGGGAAGATACGTATCCACACACCAATCAACATGAACCAACCGCAGACATACGAGGCACCCCTCGCCCATTGCTTGGGTGCCAGTATTGCTACCCAACTGTATTGCCCTCCTGCAACGGGGTACGCACTGCACATCTCAGCCATCGAATAGGCCACGGTCAAGGCAAAGGTGCAGACAGCGACCCAACCCCATATCATCACGGGTGGTCCACCAGATTCGACGCCGATGATGAGAACTCCGCTCAATGCAGTCCAACAGGTGACGATACTGAAAGAGAAGCCAATCATTCCCATCAAACCGAAGCTGCGATTCAGCTCTATCCAACGTCAGTCTCGGAACTGTGTCTAGGAAAAGAAACACACCTTGAGTGTACCCAAGCTGTTCAAGCACCGCATCGTCACTGATTGTCCCATCAAGCACCTTCTTCTCCGGTTCCATTGCCGTTGCCGTCGCCGTCGCCATGATGAAGATGGAGGTTGAAACTCCACTGTAGGTGGCACGCTTCCTTTAGCAATTCTTAAATAAATTAAATAGGCGCAATAAAGGTTTCTATTACTGCATTCATCATCGAAAGTCAATCCCTACACCCCCTCCGCCGATCATCGACCAGACTGGACCCCTTGCATGATAACGGAACTTGCACTGCGAAGTGGGCTCCATCCTTATCGTCGGAAGTGATCTGGGAGAGCGATTGGCCACCCCTGGGATGCGGCCGTACCGTGAGCGTGCGGAAGCGAATCATAGCCGACGGAAGGACGTTTCCGTAGCTTCAACGACTTATGTGATCATCTTTTGCAATGCTGGGTTGACTGGGCCCAGATACGGTAATTGGAAGATTGGAATAGGGTTGGAGGAGTCCCGGTGTCTTTGGTTCCTGAGTCAAGCCCTATTTTGTCGGAAGCTCCGACCGATAACACCACCTTTACATCGATATTTCCATCAGGCCCATTTCTCTGACAGACAGCTCTTACGCGTCGCTCTTCACGTTCCCTGTTTCTATGTATCGTTAAGCGCTAGCTGACCTATATCATCAGCGTCAAGGGTTCAAATGGTTTGCTCCTTCGGTGACGCGACTTCCCCTCCCGTTCGACACGCCTCTTCACCTCCCAAATCGGTCAGACCCTCCCTCTCCCACCGACAACAATGATTTGGACAACACCATGGAGAATGAAGATGAAATTTGCGAAGGCGTCAGTATCCGAAGCATCAGTCGCGGAAGAAAATCTACCTGAGTGTCGCCGAACCTTTTCTCATTGGCCTGTCGCGTCGGCAACAGCACCTGTTCAGTCTCTCGCCGCGTCCACCACCTGAAGAACGATTCATGCGGCACTATAAACTCGTGGAGATCATATTTCACACATGCCGAAGCGTCGCCTTGTAATTCGCTGCATAGTCGTCACGTTGTGGTGAAGTATTGTAAGCTTGCCGTTGTAGGTCAGTTCCACCGCGACAAGACTATGGATTCAACTCTGGGTCAATTTCAACAGAGAAGGAGCTTGTGCGTGGCACGCTTAAAGATGGGACGGATGCTCGAACGCCCAATATTGGACGCGACGTGTATGCTTCGAGTCCCTCTGCTAAGATGGTTGCCTTCGTCCTTCTCGCCGCCTGTGTGTTCTTCCGTGCCGCTCTCGCTGCTCCCGCAGCATCAGGCGCCTTCAACATTCTCAGCTTCAACGTTGCCGGTCTTCCGGATATTTTGAACAGCAATGAAGTCCCCGGCGACAAGACGACAAACACTGCGCGTATCGGTAGCCTTTTCTCGCAGTACAACTACTCGCTCATCCACGTTCAAGAAGATTTCAACTACCATGCGACGCTCTATGCTAATGACGATCATCCGTATCGCACCGCCACAAGCGGCGGCGTTCCTTTCGGAAGCGGACTGAACTCACTGTCTCTGTTCGACTGGGTGGATTTTGAGAGGACAAAGTGGGACACGTGCAGCAATGCAAGCGGATCCGATTGTTTGACGCCGAAGGGCTTCACGTTCATGAGGGTCAAGGTCAGCGAGGGAGTTTACGTGGACGCATATAATGTGCACGCCGATGCCGGAATTGAAGCAGATGATCTCACAGCACGCGCAGCAAACCTGCGCCAAGTGTCGACATACATCCAGACTTATTCGGCGGGAAATGCGGTTCTCGTCTTCGGTGACACAAACTCGCGCTATTCTCGTACAGCGGACATACCATCCATCTTCATCACCAGCAATGGAATGGCAGACGCTTGGGTGGAGCTCGCCAAAGGTGGCGTCATCCCCACCGTCGAATCCCTCTGCGACAATCCCTCTACCACTACGGCCTGTGAAATTGTGGACAAAGTCTGGTATCGCGCTTCTCCAGCGCTGACCCTCAAAGCAACCACCTTCCAATATGCCGGCGACAAATTCCTTCAGACCAATGGCAGTATCTTGTCCGACCACAACCCCGTCCTGGTAGACTTCAAATGGAGTCTTAGCAACACACTTCGGATCTCGGATTTCGTGGGCGGGCCTCATGGCACTTACTACAACGACCTGCCTACGCTTGCAAGCGTCTCTTCTCCGAAAGCTTCTTCGATCACACTCCGTGGTGGAGACCGTTTGGACGCGATATCCCTTACACTTTCATCCGGACAGACGTTCACGCATGGCGGAACCGGTGGCACTGCCTCAACGTTGACGCTCACATCAGGAGAGCGTCTGGTCAATGCGACTATCTGTCAGGGGAAATACAATGATGAGACAAGAATCTTTTACGTGGAAGTCAAGACCAGCACAGGAAGGACGGTGGCCGCGGGAAAGACGACAACCGATTGCGCGACCAGGAATGCGGAGGACGGGTGGGGGATCGTCGGATTCACGGGGAGGTCTGGGGATGAGATCGATCGCGTCGCGTTCATCTACGGGAAGTGAAAGGTGCTGTCAGCGGCAACATGTTTTGTATATACGTAGGAATCATATAATTCACCGCATTCCAGTTTGATTTAGCTAAGACAACGTGTGACTAGGATCCACCATGACATCAAGGGAAACCCCAACAACCCTCGCGTGAGATCTATCCCCGCTTGGTGGTCAAGACTGCATCTGCCATGTGCGATTCCTTTAGTAGACTCATGATCATATCAGCGAGCTCAGATATCCGTCGGCGATTATCAACCCCCATTGAATAGAACAGAGGTAGAGTCAGGCACCGCTCATGGAGCGAGTCAAGACACATCTATACCAGTTCCATGCGTAGTAGCGCGACGGTATGCTCAACAGCTGCCTCTGTAGGTGATTCCGCAATAGCCTCAGAACCACAAGATCAGACTAGCCAAAAACCCGCGCGCCGGCGACATCTCACACCGCCTCGACGCAGACTCGCCTCCACTTTTCCCATCTCGGGGCTAGATACCGCACAAGATCCCATTTTCGAAACCCGCGCGCCTCCCCACCAAACCGCACAGGTATCCCCCAACCCATCCCGTCCATCCTCACGGGAACCCGACCCCCTCCCTCCCTCCCTCCCTCCCTCTGCGATGCCACCACCAACCACCCAGATCCCCACCTCGGACCCCTACGCCTGGCCGCACGACTCCACCCTCTCCCCGACCACAACCGCCCTCCTGATAATCGACATGCAACGCGACTTCCTCTCCGACGGCGGCTATCTCTCCTCCCAGAATTACTCCCTGCAACGGTTCCAGGCCATCGTCCCGCGGCTCGTGTCTCTCCTCTCCAGTTTCCGTCAGGCGGGTTTCCTCATCATACATACGCGCGAAGGTCACGCGTCACACCTGTGCTCCGTCACGTCGCGAGAACGGCATAGAAGCGGGGTCAATGGCGCCGAGATTGGAAGTCGTGGGCCGTTGGGGGGGTTGCTGGTCAGAGGGCAGAGAGGCCATGATATCATCAGTGAATTGACGCCGCTGCCGCTGGAACCGGTGGTTGATAAACCCGGGAGAGGCGCATTTTGGAATACCGAGTTGGACGGCTTGTTGAGGGGAAGAGGGGTGAGGAATTTGGTCGTCTGTGGCGTTACGGCGGACGCTTGTGTGAGTTCTACCGTGAGGGAGGCGAGCGATCGTGGCTATGATGTGTGCGTTGTAGAGGATGGGGTTGAGAGCGTGAATGAGGGGTTGAAGAGGTGGAGTTTGGAGAGCATCAAGGTGGAGGGGGGGTTGTTTGGGGTTACGGCGATGGGTGCGGACGTGAGGGAGGCTGTGGAGTCGTGGACTGGAAATGACCGTGTGCACGATTGAGGATGAGAAGAGCAACGAGAGGCAAAGGAAGAATCATCACACAAAAGAGTTGCTCGCTTGAGGAACATGAATTATCCTGAAGAATGATTGGCCGAGCCATTGCACCTGCTTCACGCAGCAGGCAGAGCACACCCATGTCGTCGAATCATAAACCAGATCTCCATATACATAACCGCTAACGCCGAAGACCGGTACCAAGAAACACCCATCCATATACTGTCAAGGCAGACTAGCCCGTCGCCGACGAAGACCAATGAAGGACTTGGTAGAGGACGGGGCAGGTGTAAGTCGAGACCGAGAGCAGAGTGAAACGCTCAACCACCGAAACCGTAGAGGGTGCGGCCCTGGCGCTTGAGGGCATAGACGACGTCCAGGGACGTGACAGTCTTGCGCTTGGCGTGCTCGGTGTAGGTGACGGCATCGCGGATGACGGACTCGAGGAACGTCTTGAGGACACCGCGGGTCTCTTCGTAGATCACTGTGACAGTGTCAGTGGGGTGCTCCATGGAGGCGACGGGAAGGGGTTCGTACTGGCTGAGATACGCTTCACACCACCACGACGGGCGAGACGGCGGATGGCGGGCTTGGTGATACCCTGGATGTTGTCACGGAGAATCTTGCGGTGACGCTTGGCTCCACCCTTGCCGAGGCCCTTGCCACCTTTTCCACCTGCAGAGACGTTAGCATGATGCGTGGAGACGACGAGGTCGCGGTGCATCGGTGTCGTGGCGTTGTGGGAGGGGCGCGTCGGGATAGCGAGGCTCAACACCATACGCGACAGCTCGTGACGAGCATCGCAGTGACGGCGACGGCGACGGCATCAACAGCAACAGCGATGCAGACCCGACAAGAAGGTACAGGAGGACGATACGTACGGCCAGTCATGTTGGAAGTTGGTTGGGAGTGGTTAACTTGAAGTGTTGTCGTGAAGGACGCGTTGTTGCGCGTAAGGCTGCGGGTGGTTACGGGAGTGGGGAGTTGCGTGGAGGAAGAAGGGAAGAAAGAGCTCGAGGGCAGAAGCGGGCGGGCAGGCGGCTATTTAACGGGCGAGCGCAGAGGTGGCTGCCTCCAGATCACCCAAACAGGGCGCTAGACTCGTTTGGGGAGGGCAGCGAGCTTCAGATCAATGAATTGCTTGGCGAGCAAGCGTGTTTTGACTGCGCTGCTTTCCTGAACATTGATCCTGCCTTTTGTTGCGTGGAGAAAGCTGCACCGCAGCCATGTGTGAGCCCGTGACTAAGCGGGACGAACATCAAACCTCACCCCGACTGCGGCACCTCACCCCATCATCGCGTCGGCATCCTCACCACCATGTCCGCCCGCTTCAATAACTTGCAATAATTATTTGCTCCCATATACAATCACTTCTAGGGACTCTCAGAGCCTACGAGCAACCTCTCGTCAACTACTCCTGCGTTGCTCGTCTTCTCAACGCGCTTCGCGTCCAGCTTCAACGCGTCTGCACATCCGCGACTCCCAGCAACATATTCCCCCGCCAGCGAACAGCAATGCATCTTTATTACTCCTCTGGTCGTAACTCGGACCTTCTCCTTCATTTTTCTGAAATCATGAGTCCCGCCCTGCTGCTCTTCCTCACGTGCATCAACCCAGGAATCGCCTTCGACTGCGTTCGTGGCCGCAACCAAGTATGAATACGTTTCTCCATCTCATTACTCTCCGTCTATTTCACCGAGTTCTTTTCGTCTCTGCCACCTCGCCCAGTCTCGTTGTCACGCCCGGTCTTTCCACTGCAAAGAACTCCAAGATTCACCAACACAACTCCTTCACACCAATACCAGAGTTCATCAACACGATTGTGCTCGCACGTTCGCCACCGAGTATGTCAGGTAGGTGGAATATCCATGACAGCATGACCTATCCGTAAGCGAGCTTCTCAATGCGGAAACAAGCGGAACAAACTCCAAGGCGTTATGGGGATCCCATCCTCCGGGCATCAGATGCCCAATATCTTCCGAGGGCACGCAGACTGCAAGTTGGACGCCTAAGACAGCATGAGTCACAACTACCCCGCAGAATACTTAGCAAACTGCACTTGTGGCCTTTCGGGCTCTTCGCAAAGCTCCGCAGGCTGTCCTCAGTGGCAAAGCTCCGCAGTATGGGGCCACTATTCCAAGTACTATGAGTCACAGCTCATGCAGCTCCTTTATCGCAATTTTGGCTGGGTAGGCGGTAGCGTATACGGTTGCTTGCTGCTCAACTGATCTGGGATCGTCTGGCAGCGCCTGGAACGGGACCTCTGGAGATGTCCTGGATTGCCCGTGTGGAACCTACAACAGACTCTGTACAGCATATAGATGCTAAAGAGAAATTTCCAGAGCCTGGAATCCCTCTTGTTCTAGTTCTGCACATGTGGCTATATCGCTCTCCGGTGAAGACTGGCACCGCCCGTCACACCGCCCCACAGCTTTTGGCGAGGTGACACGGAAACCGAAAGAAGAAGTTCTTCACATGCAGTCTTACGGTCTCCAAACTACTCTGATGGCTCTTTCTGGATGGCTTGTCTTGCACTTCAATATTGGCTGTTGTCCACATCCCTGAGAACATGCGCCGCGTGAAACTTGCGGAGACAACTTTACAGGTCTACTATCGAACATCCAGGCCACGCGTGGGGTGTTGAATGATCATCATGCAGATGGAAAGCATCAAGATATGACAATGTTTGCGGAAACGCATTTGCCACCTGCCTCGATGGTGCACTTCAAGTTATGTTGGACAGGCCCCAGTTGCCCTTCACCAAAACCAACAAGCGTGGGATCGACAACTTGATTCATTCTTGCACACTGAACAGGTCGCTATTGAAGCGCTTGATTGATATAATTAGAAAAAGTATGCGCAAGTATGAAACTGTCCCAGTTTTGGCATTGATGACTAGTGGCACTCGTCATGTGATCGGCTCCACGAATCAATGCCTAGATGCCGATGACGCGGCTCAGCCGGGCGCTGCTTCTTTGTCTCGCATCAACCCATCATTCCACTTCTCAACTCCTCTTCTTGATTTCTTCACTGTCTATCCACCTCTTTCTCTCTCTCGCCTCACATCAAGCATGATCTGCCGTACCCCAGGACTCATGGCGCTGGCCGCCGCATCCGCCAGTGCGGTGCTCATCCCCCCAAGCGTCACGGCCGCAGACCTGCTCGGAGACGACAGCGCCTTGGAGATAACCGTAAATCCCATGAAGCACACCGCCGCTCTCGAGTGTCCTACCTGCGCTTTCGCTACCAAGCAAGGCAAAGCACTATCGTGGCAGCAGGATGCTGGCAGCTCTTTCGTACGTGCGCATTGTCGTCTAACGAGGCTGTGACAAGCTAACACGCCACGATAGCTCCTCGACTTCGAAGTCGGAACCAACGAAGATACCCTTCAGATCGAAGGCGTTCAGCTTTATCCCCCGACCTTTGGCTACTTCATCGAGCCCTTCTCCGTCACGCAAGTCGACCCTGCCGCTGAAGATGCCCTGCGATTACGCGTTACTGGATACACCTTCCACTACAGTTCGGCCGAAACTGTGACTGAGGCCGGCATCGAGTTGCTCCCCATGACATTCCGCATAACGTCGATCGAGGGCCATTCCGTAAACCCGCCCGCACTTACAGTCAACTTGTTGAAGGACGCCAATGGTCGTCTCATGATCGCGTCGTTCCAGACGGCAAAGGCAGGCGAGGCTAGCCCCGTCGAACAAGAGGAGTGCAACGAGTGGCCTTTGCTTTGCAAGTGGAGAGCCATCATAAGTGATCGCATTAATGGCCTCAAGTCGTCTGCCAGTAAGGGTTGCCACAAGCCAAAGGGCGGTAACCCCATGGCCCACGAGGGTATTGAGGGCAAGCCGCCGCATAGGTTCCGACCTGGACACCCGCACCACGAGCCTCACCATACGAAGGAGGGCCACCACATGAAGGGTCATCACGGACACCACCACCATGAGTCTCATCACCGCCACCATCGCTTCCAGATGTTCCTCCGACGAGCTTTCTTCACGATCCTTATTCCGATTCTCATCGGTGTCTTCGCCGGTACTCTAACCTATCTCATCGGAATGGCTCTGGGTTGTATTATCGCGATTGTTATAGCCCAGGTTCGTGGACGTGCACCATACGAGCGCATCGCTCTGGAGGAAGAGGAAGTGGAGTACGTCGAGGAGCCCAGCGAGAAGGAGGTTTACGCAGAGCTCCCGAGCTACGAATCACCTCCAGTCTATGAAGAGACCGCCGAGAAGGAAGTTGTCGACAATGAGGAAGAGAGAAAGTGAACGACTTTGGATGGAAGATCACTAGCTCGAAATGAAAGGGCGGACATAACTTATCTATCGACAAGCTTCGACTGTGCTTTTTCTCGAGCAAAGATCGCAGGGTTCAGCAGCGTTGGCGCAGGAGTGTAGGCATAGGAACCTGTATTACATTACCAGGATATCACTCTTTCCGAAGTGTTCGGTTTGGTTTTTGGCGGAATTGGTTTTTATATATATCATAGGTAGATCTTGGTTTCTTTTGAGACTTGCGTTGGCGTCTGGAATATATGAGTCATAGTCGTTTTACCTATGTACTACTGTTTTCTTGACTTCCTATGCTCTTTCCCTACTCCTATCCAGAGCCCTTGGCCGTACACCTCTTTCCAATCACGCCTACTCGAGACTCGCCAACACGATTCATACGCAAAATAAGCTCCAAGAAGAATCATAGAACAGTTGCGTACTCCAAAAGAGTCTTCTCTTGACGACGTTGTTGGGATTTTTGGGTTGCGATGTACGCTTTCGGGTGGGGGTCGATATGTTCAACACATATATCACATTTTCGGCCTTCGCCGGATTCGATTACGTAATCATCAGAAAACATCATCCTTCCACTACGCGCCAACGACGATCTCGACAGCAGGTTTCATCTACATCCGTTGGTTGAATCTGATTTCCCGCAACGATCAGGCTCAACTTTAGCAACATTTACATCAGGCAGTCGCGCCAAGAACGTAGTAGAGGAGGGAAAGAATCGAATCGAACATTCGATACTCCCCCTCAGGCGCGCCGTGGAGTCATTGTAGTGACTGGATTGTCAGAGGTCTTTTTTTTACCAAACCACTCCGACCCTCCAAGCGACGAGCTGATAATATACATCAAGCTTCACAACTTTTCAACACACGGCGGTACAGTACTATAGCAAAAGGTCGATGACATTTGCAACATTTTGGATTCGGGAAAGAAAACCAGGACTTTTGACGCATATCAATACTCAATAGCCCCAATGGTTGATTCTTTAGTATCCCACTTGGAGGATTTGGACCTTGAGGATCCCCAGAAAATTGTCCAAGCCACTATCGACCGAGGCAACGCATTACTACGAGAGGTTGAGCAATACATTTCTGCCGTTGTAGCACACGAGAAGGACAATCGTGTACCGCACAAAGTCAACTTTCGTTCGTTGCAAGGCGACCTAAAGACTGAATTGGCAGCTCTTGAAAAGCTTAAGACTTCGAACCCTTCCATTGTACAAGTTCGCTCAAACAACCTGGTATATCTCGAAGCATTATGGGCAGCCTCCAAGTGCTCGTCCGGGCTAATCGACTTTCGCAAGTACTTCTATTGGAAACAACGAAAGCACGGCGATCACCTTAGAGGTAAATTCAAGGATGCCAACAGAACAGCGGACAGGAGGGCCAAAAATGTCGTTCCAGGCAAGAAGGCGATAGATTCTACCCTCGTAGATATTGTGGCACGAGGCGGGCACGAATGGATTCGCATTTCTACTGCGACCGAAAACCGATTACTTCATGATCTCGCCAAGATGGGTTGCTGGCAGAACGATTCTGATTCCGACTCTAATGACGATAACACCGTCCCATCGAATTCTCAGAATACCGTTTTGGAAGACGAAGATGACGAGGATCAGGTATTCCTCGTGAAAAATGCGCGCGAACTCTCTCGAGCTGCCCGTGCCAATCCATTTAGAGGCCGACCCCCTACCGTCCGTATCGTGCTGAGTCGACTGGAATCTGGTAGACAGAAAGAGTTGGATGAGGTGGTGGAAAAGATGAGATCGACCGGCGCGATCGTCCAGTGCGCCAACGAGATACCAGAGACTCCATCACTGGATGCTATACTTTCGAATCTCCTCGTATATCCATCCCACACCTCTAAAACGCTCAACATCGATTGCACAATTCTCATGGCATTAATAAGCGACATCTCACACAGGGAGTGTCCCGTGAAGGACTGGTATGTGTATTTCAAATACGAGGCCCATCCCCTCCCTTACTTTTCCATTATTATCACTAACCTTGTGCTCCATTGTCAGGTACCCCGCTGAAGTTTGCAAACAAATCGAAGAGGAGAAGGATCAGAAACTCCTACCGAATCATCTCTACCCGGCAATTGGCTCGCATCCCATGGTCTGTACCCAAGACGCGGTGGACCAGATGAATTTCATCGTTGACACGTTGGCGACTGACACCGAAAAACTGCGTGGAGATATCTTGCTCGGCCAAAATGATCACCGAAACATAGCCCCAGACATTCTGCTAAAGCAGTGGCAAGAACTATCGGACCATCCAGTTCCAGACGGCTTCACATTGCCTATACAACCTATGGTAGTCAACGTGGACGAGATTATCAAGACCTTGCCCGCTGTCGCAAAGAACATCGCACCCGAACTAGGCCCTCTCAATGCCGCGATATTTTTTTACGGCTGGGCATCTCATCTGACGACTTTGAGTGCAAACCGTACACGGGCCCATCAGATCGAGAGAACGCTTGAGAAGATTGGGCTTACTGATGGAGAGGCTCCACCCCATATTTGGTGCTTGGGGGTTCCAAGATCGCTGATAGCCAAATCTGGTCGACCTTCGCGGAGCAAGCACACGGAGATCTTTAAAGAGATATGATATTTGTAGAGAGACAGTGGAGGTTACAGTCACGGCTTAAAGGGTTCGGCACACTTATCGTTGGTTTCCAAGTCGAAGTAGTTGCACCCGCCGCTGCTTTCCAGGAGGTGTTTTGCATGAGTACAGTTCATGAAGCGTTAAAAACAGAGGGATAGGATAGAGAGCTATTGGAAGTGTGTGCCTGTTGTTGTACATGTCTCTTCTTCGTTTTGTGATGTCATGTCTGATCGATGTTGACAAGCTCACGCAAGATAAAAGGCTATAATGTAAATGGCTGAAACATAACATAATCACCTTTGTTCATGATATATTTGCTTCTCGTTCCTGATTCAAGCTGTGTCGATGAAAGGTCATAGGACTGTATAAGAGGATCGGCCCGACCATTGTTCCGAACCCCGCCAAAAGTTACCGCACTCCAGACAACTTCTCCGCAATACATCCAAGCTACCCTGCATGAGCATCACATAATGCCGCACTTCAAGACAAGCACAGAATGGCTCGAGCAATCGTCACTACTGCTCAAAGCGTACCCAACCACCGTATGGTCCTCTCCACTCCAGTTTCCGCCTCAATTCCCCGATCCCCCTCCTTCCCTTGCACGCAGTGCAACTAACCTTCACCCAGACCCGCATAACGTCCAAATACACCGTCCTGAAACCAAGCGCGTCTAAAATCAAAAAGCGCCAAAAGTATCTCGAGAAGCGTGCCTCTCGACCCCCAAAGCCTGAAGAAGCATCCGCACCACGTGCATCATCACCACCACCCACTACACAAAATCCCGAAGAGCCAACCACAACATTCACGGTCAAGACATACGATCCAGACTCGGGGACGTGTTTACAGTATCAGACGGGCAAGGCAGCGGAGGTGGGAAGGTTGATCGGGAGCTTGGGGAGGTTGGGCAGACACATGGCGGCATTGCCGGAGGTGGCGGAAGATGTCAGTGCAGCAGCAGAGGTAGCGGCTACGGGGACGTCGACACCGAGGGTGGAGGACGATGTTAAGACAGGGGGTGTGCCAGGTGAGCAGAAGACGGGTGGTGGGAAGAAGAAGAAGAAGGGAAAGAAATGAGGGGGTCAGTAGCAGAGGAATTGAGAAAGAGCATGAGTACGATAGCACATTGCTACACCGCTTGCTGTACAAATTCGGCGATGTTTGCGGATTTAGAACAAGCACGGAACCATAGAAGACCGGGCTATGGGCTGAGAGAGTAGACGAGAGGCTCACGCAATACGGCGTTACGAAGATGGCATTGCGTGTCAAGTTACAAGCAAGTGGATTACTGGTACCATAAGCCATAGACATCAGCATCGACCGTCTAGTACGACGATTGAAGATAGGCCAGAACCGGAAGCCATCATCCAAGCATTTCCCCACCTGTACGACCCTTTGAGCCAGATGGTGTCGCGATCAGAAAGCATAGTTTCGTGTCCGCAGAGTCCTTAGCTCCAGCCTCTAACGCCCAAGCCACTCGTGTTAGCAGTGTACCAACAGCGCCTACAGATGACAACGACTAACCTCAAGTGGCCTGATCTGACCGCCTAGACTCCTCCGCATCCCCAATCATATCCCACTCGTTGTCTTTCCTCGTCTCCTCTCCCTCCTTCCGCCTCTCCTCATACCGCTCGTAAGCCTCGACCAGCTTGTCCTGGTCGATCATCGCCCCTATATCGCCGTTAGCATCCCCGTATCTCATACCCCACGTCAAGAACCACCCACATTCATCGTCCACGCCTCCCTGGACAACGTAAACCTTACGTGCGTTCCGCTTTTCCTTCAACGTCACACCTCCCGCGACAGTGGAGGTCGGGATCCTGAGCTTGCGCAGGATGGCGACTTCAGTCTTTGTGAGGACGGCGCCGTTGTCCTTGGTGCGCAGGTGGGCGGCAAAGGCTTTGAATTGGACTCCGTAGTCCGCTTCGGCTTGGAGTAGAGTTTGGAGCTCCGATTTGGTGAGGCTGCATGTTTCCATGGGGTCTGAGATTGGTTCTTCCTTGCTGGTGTGGTTGCCCATGGTGTCGTTGAGGTGCGGTTTCACGCAGGCGACGTTTGTCGAGGTTGTGTAACGGAGGTAGCAGGGGGGCAGAAAGCAGGTGAGGGCGCGGCTCATATTGCTGTAGTGGGGTTTGAAGGTGCTGGCGCGTTTGCTGGTCAAGTCACAGGGAAAGACAGGATTGTGGTTCAAACGGGCTATCTGAGCTATTTGGAGTTCTACCCCCATGGTAAAAGGTATTCCCTGGACGCTTCCACATGAGAAAGCATACATAGACCCCAGTGAAGGGACATGGGACGTCTTTCTACCACCCACTCATTAGACATCCAATGCCCAATGCTATCCAAGGCGGAAAACGACCACACCACTCCCAAAAAGCTCCTATTTCATGCTCACCATTGTGCTTTTCAATTTTTGACCATGGCTCTGACTCTCTTACCCTCCCTCTTACTTGCCACGGTAAAGTAGTCATGCACAGCATCGGCATTTTCCTTCTCCGTACCCCACAGCTCCATTTCGAACTTCCAAAATAGATTCGCAACCAGCAATCCCATTTCGTGTTTTGCGAGCTCTATACCCAGACAATTGCGTGCCACTAGATGTTTGTCCATGTACGCGCGCGCCGCTGGATCTGCGATGAGCCAGCGGTCGGGGTTGAAGGGGTGAGGGGAGGGGAAGACGGTGGAGTTGAAGTGGATGTCGCGGATTGACATGTTGAGGACGGTCTTAGGGGGGAGTGTGTAGGTTATGTTGGTGGCTGGAGAGGTGTAAACTATAGGAAGAGTGGGATGACGACGGGGGAGGCGACGGAGAAAGGTGAGGGACAGGTTGCCGACATCGCGCTCTTTGGGAGGAAACAACGTCCCACGAACGGAACATAGCTGTGAGTGAACTTCTTGGTAGTTATCGCCGTTCGAAAGTGCCTTGTTCCTTAAAGGTGTTGATGGCGTTCTATTGGTACTTCCCCTATCCGAACCGAGATCCTTCACGATGATCGTTCTCCTACCATGATCTCCATTTACTGCGCCTTCTTACCCTTCTCTGCCTTCGCAGCCCTCAGTACCTTTGATCTTTGCCTCAGCATATGCGTAAACAGCATATAGAAGCCCGGTACATAGGTAGCCAAAATAGCCCACAACCCGTATCCGAACCTCTCATCGAGCTTCGAAGCCGGGGGAATTGCGCGGTATACGAGCCAGCACTCGCTGGCGACGCCGAGGGGGTAGAGGACAAAGAATGTGTTGTACCTGGAATGCACCAGTGAGCACGTTGGGCGCGATAGTTTGGTTGAGTTTGGGATGGTGGTTACGTACCGTAGCCATGTCCAGAGTTTGGGGACGCCCGTTCCACCAAGGAGGAAGACGAAGTAGGAGTATCGGATGAGCTCGGTGATGCTCCATGCGATGAGCATGGTGCTGTATGCCGGCGAGTACTTTGTCGTTTGCGGGAAGTTGTAGGCGATGCCCCACACGAGCAATAGACGTGATGCGACTTGTATGACGGTTGTGAAGAGCGGCGCCCTCACCAAACCTGGCCGGTACGTACCGTCAGCGATTGCATCTCCCCCTCTTTGCTGCTCCCCTCGCCTCCCGAGAGCAGGTCATCACTTACCAATTGCACTGTGCACCACCTCCAAAACCGCCAAACTCTGACTCAACCTCGTAAACCTCTCGCTCTGCTCGTACACCTCTCCACTCCCGAGTCCCGAATGCAGCCCAAACATAGCCACCCTCCCCAGAACACCAAACCACAAAGCCGCACAGATGACATTGTAACTCCGCAGGTATTGTCGCTTGAGGTCGGCGGGCGTGATGTCTTCGTGCGTGGGCGGTGCCATTATCGACGTCTACTTGGCTCGAGTACGATATCGATCGGGAGATGGGGGCGAGATAGGAGCTGATTGAGAGGCGGTGCGAAGGTAATAAACGGAGGACGAATGAGAGATGACGATGATCATTCCACTCAACGCATGCACGTGTTGAGCCCCAATGAATTAATCTTTTCGATTTTTGGACCAGGCACGCCTCGGCTCATCATGTGGACGTGCCTGAGCTTGGGATTGGCGGGACCGACACAGACAGAGTATACCCTGTACCTTGCGCCTGTACCCCTGTCTATGATCTCACCGCACATCCGATGGTTCAGAGCAGAGGGAAACTGTTCATCCTTTGTCCACCATCAGGGCAAACGAGGAGTGAAGCTGGATATGGATATCCTGGATTGCTAACTATATACAAAGAGGTGGCCAGGAACGCCACTGCGATGGTGCAGACATTTCTAAGCCAAACCAAACCCAGTCCACTATGCAGATGCCACATGTTCCGGCTATGCAATCAACATCTGGGAACCAGAAGACATTGTCTGATTGTGCGATGAGCCTGCTGAGGGGCTTTCGAAGTGACCACTACACCATACGGGCCTTTCCAGCACAGGTGAAACAGAATGACCATGACAGTGTCTGGATATGTAGAACAATGGGGTATCGTTGAGAATGCCCCCCCGAGAGATCATTCGGAAAATACCAAACAA
The DNA here is from genome assembly GCA_019202945.1 of Corynespora olivacea. NCBI lineage: Eukaryota > Fungi > Ascomycota > Dothideomycetes > Pleosporales > Corynesporascaceae > Corynespora > Corynespora olivacea. The sequence goes on from JAGQEM010000042.1 coordinate 89,577, forward strand.
GGAACAGGGGGCTGGGGGCATCGCCTCGCTCGGAAAGATTCGTGAAGTCTGTAAAGAAAGTCGTGGGTATCGGGAAGGAATGAGGGGTGAAAGAGGTCACAGAAAGATCTGGACCATCGTTTTCGCATTCGACACCTTCTTGTCGCACCCCTCAACAACGCATTCCTTGAACTTCTGTGATGTCGATTGCCTCTCTTTCCCCTTTGTACTACTCCTGGACTTGAACCGGTTCACCGTGCATTCACCACAGTAGACCTACGCTCTGTCAGCATTCTTGTAGTACGTGGCATAGCAATGGATGGACGGCGTACATGTCCGCATCCTTTGACAATCCAGACCTGCCGCTTCTCTTCTGTATCTCCGATACACAATTCCTCCTCGCAATTCGGACAGATCAATGCGCCCTCCTCACACGGACTTCTCGTGAACCCTTCTGGAGCTTGCGCAGGTGCTTCGTACGTCGGATTCGGCTGCGTTGGAGTCCGGTCCTCGTCATCATGCCCATAGCCTAGGTTGAACGCGACCTCTCCATAGTTCATCTGCGGCGCCATGAATCCTGCATGGATGTGTCCCCTCGCCCGCGGCGGCACACGCGGGGCAGCCCTCCTGCCCCTCGCGGCGTCTGCCACCTGCATAAATCGCTCCATGGTGGCCTGTCGCTGCCGTTCTGCCCGACGTCCATTCAGCTCCCGCTCGAACTGTGCGTGTAACCGAGGCAGGTTCTGCATGACCTGCATCAAGTCAGCCAATTCATGTGGTCTGTCTATTCTCCTTTGTGCCCACGGTAGCGGGTTCTCGCGTACGAACTCAACCTCGTCTCCATCTTGATCCTCGAACTGGGGCTGGTTGGGGCGGTCTATAGGCCGAGACGAGACAAACTGGATCTCAGGTGACCGCGGGACCGACCGCTGCGACTCCTCTGGGTCCAGGTCAATCACATCTTGCATGATGTCTCTGCCAAACCGGGGCGGCCGGGGCGCTATGTCGTGATTCCGCCCTTGTTCTTGTGTCGGCCCGGCGTCTTCGTCGGTGAGGTCTATGATGTTGGACGAGCCGACGGGCCTTCGGTAGTCGAGCCCGTCGCCGCGATAGTGTGGAGGGGGCATCCCGTGGTGTACGTGAGGCAGATGAGACAGGTTGTGGTGTGGGGTGTGCGAGGCGCCGGCGGAGGGGGAGGGGGAGAGGCGATTGCTGAAGGGACTCCAGTGCGGCGAGGCAGAATCTTCCAGCTCCATCTGAGCATGAGAGCGCTTTTGACCCTCGTCAGCCATTCGCCGAACCTGAAAAGGGTACGGAAGCGCCCACCTTGTTCCTGTGTGTATAACCAAACGGCAGGGCGTCAGCCATGCTCTGGGTACGGAATGCCGACTGTTGTGGGCGGGCGATGTGGTGTAGGTGTGGTTGTGGGTGTGGAGTAGATGAAAGGGCGGGCGGAGCGAGCTGCGAAGGAAGTGAGGTGGAGAGAGGCTCGACCGGCGGATGCTGGTGCGAGGTGAAGTTGTGGACGTGGGCCCAAGATGTGGCAAGGATGTTGCTGGAGCCGCGTGAAGAAACCGAAACCGAGCTCGGAACGCTAAGTCGTCGACCCGTCACAGCATTCATCACTCACCTCGCCGTCACCTGCAGGCCTCTCTGCTGTATATGTATGTATGTATGCTGCCTAAACTGCTCCGATCGATGGTGCATGCAACTCTACCTTCAGTCTGGCTTCCCCATGCACGCTGCCCAGCTATGTACTCGCATGTGTCAAAAGGAACGTGATCGTGCGTCTCGAACAGTGCCAAAGTTCCACGAAGTCTTGAAGAGGGTAATCTTGTGTTACATTCTGTTGGAGCCTTTCAGCCGTCCACGCAGTCAACTCCATGTGCAATCAGTATTCTCCCTAGACTCGCTCCCCCAAATACACGAGTGACGGCCTGGCCTGCCAGCTCTTGAGACGCAAAAGCATTGCTTCACCCCATCCCGCCCGATCGTCCCGGTAGCGATGGTCCTTTTTCAAAAAATCCTCTGCCAGCCCCCCTTCACGAAGAAGCAAGAAAACTCAGCTCGCCATCAGGCGTCAGCGCGACCAACGAGTTGGCACTTGCTCCCCAGGCAACATCCCTCGCGGGCACCGCTTTCTTGAACGGCTCGGACCAGCTCTTTGAAGACTTTGTGTATTGTTGTACCGTCACGCCGCCACTTCCAGCCGTCGCCAGGAACTGTCCCGTGTAGTCCCAGCGGATGCTGTGGACCGCGTTACCAACGTCAAATACCTTGATGGCCGCTTGCTTTCGAAGATCCCAAACCGACACGTTGTTTGAATTGCTCTGGGCGACGGCAAACCAGGTACCGTTCTCCGAGAAAGCGATGGCGCGGACAGGACCGCCGGTTTCCAGGACAGCCATAGACGCCCCAGTCTTGACATCAAAGATGCGGATGCTGCCGTCGAGACTTCCGGTGAAGAAGAGCAGTCCGTCCACGTGGAAGTCGCAGCATGTGATCTCCGCCTCGGAGTAGACCGTCGAAACCGTCTTGAATGTCTGTAGATCATGGAATGCGAAGCGCTTGTCTGCCCCGGCGGAGGCAAGGATTGCGCCGCTCGGATGGAGGGAGATGGAAGTGACTGCGCCCGCATGCGAGCCCACCTCAGCAACCTCGTCCGCGCCTTCAAACACCTTGACTGTGCCTGCTGCCGTCGCTACAACAGCCTTCGGTCCCCACCATGCCGTTGCTGTGACTGGACTGCCACACTTTAGGACATGGACAAGCTTGGATTGCGATAGTGAGTAAACGCCTGCAACGCCGTCTGTTCCGCCGAACAGAGCCAGGTCGCCAGACTCGTCGACGGACACGTTCATGCTCCCGGGGTAAAGAGGTTCGGTGGAAGATGCGAGGTCGAAAGCTGAGACGGTATCCCCGGTAGCCCAGCCATCTGGAATCGGCCGCTTGCGGCGCGTCGCAAACAGTCTGCAGAGTGTCAGCCGTATTCCAAGTTCCATCGCGTGCAGTGACGTACTGTTGTTGTGTCTCATTCACCTTGGCCACCAGCTCTTCTGGCAAGCCCTGCCCATCCACCTGCATTGCATCCCCATTTGCCGCGCCCCCACCACTGATGGTGACATTCGACAGCGCCTCTCTCGCCTCGTCTCTTTCGCGCGTCAGTCGCGCAATAACGCGCGTCGCCGCATCATTCTGATACAGCGCCGTGCTGAGCTCCTGCCTCGTCTGCGCCAACTGCTGCTTCAACGTGAATGTCTCCAGCACAATCGAATCCCACTCGTTCTGGAACGCGCTCAACAGCGAGGGTATCGACGTGAGATTGGGTGGGCGGGGTGAAACAATTCGCGGCGACTTGAGCTCGATGAGATCGTCGACCGCGAGGTCTTCGCCGGTGACGGGATCCGTGTGGTGCTCGGCGATGTGGGATTCGATTAATCGCCGCTCGAAGACATTGCCGCTTTTCCGCGACGCAACGGGCGCCTGGGGAGCTTCTCCGGAGATTGCGCAGAGCATGCTGGTGGGTGGAATCGGTGAGGGTTGTGCTGCAGTCGACACTCGCGACGTGAAATCTTTGGGTTAGGCTGCCTAGCGTGCTTTTGGCTTCACGTGCTTGGCACGCAATCGATGCATCCATGCATTCAATTCGACAGATCTTGCACATTGCATGGGGGGAAAGAATACATGGTACATTCGAGAGTGGTCATTCTACAATATGCGATACAGAGTAGCGTAGTCCCTAGCTTACACTATCATCAAGGTATCTTCCTAATCCATACAAAGCCTCCAAACGCCCTGCAGTCTATACCTCCGAAGCGCCATGTCGTTGGTTATCATGTTGAATATCAAGAGTCCATCAAAATAAGCTCCAACCTCCTTTTCTCCTCTCTTCCCTGGATTCTCGTCGCGAAGACCGCTTCTCGCGGGCCTCCAGCTGTCGCAGGCTCTCCATCTCCTTCAATACATGCTCCAACAATTCCTTTCGTCGAACCACATCCAAATGACGGCGAATCTTGGGGTCTTCGCGAGCAAAACGATCGATTTCCTCCTGGGATAGACCACGGCCTAGACGATTGTCGAGTTCGCGGGGAAACTACGCGCACGTCAGCATATATCCGCCGCCCAAGGAAAAGAGTGCCAACGCGGAACCGCTTACAGCATAATAGAATTTGGACAGCAGTTCGGCATCGAGGAATAGGTCCGCGGTCGTGGTGAGCTTATCCGCCACGGCATCCAAGAAAACTTCGGGGCACTGGTATTTATTCTTCTTGCTGGCGCACTGCTTTGACTTTACTGCGAGGAGACGCATCTTGAGCACGTCACTTCGGTCCCGCAGGAAGACTGCATCACGTCCTATAGCGCGTCAGCGAGTTGTCACTCCAGGATGGAGGCAGAAGTAGCTCACCCCTTGACAAGAGTGCAGCGCTGAAACCACCAGCACCGCCAATGCCATCGCCTTCCAATACGACTTGGCCAATTCGCACACGGTCAATGAAAGCCATGACGTCTCTTGCTTTTTTCCGTCCACCGACTTGGTCCTCTAGCTTCTTAATCGCGGATTCGACGACCTTGAGCTCTTCTTTGAGAACATTCGTCACGTTGTCCCTTCCCCTGGCCCACTCATTGTCCTCAACCTCGATGCGGTACTTGTAAGGCTTGATACAGATTTCGAGCTCATCGGAAATGTCATATGAGAGGTCCTTGAGAATAGAAGTGGAGGCCTCGGTGATGGCTTGCCGCGCAAAAGGATGAGCAGCAAACCGAGAAGTTGAGACGAGGTGATCAATGTGAGCTTGTAGTGCATTGGCAACGACACTCGTCGCCAACCTACCCACACCTAGCTTGGTGAGAGCAGCACTGGAGCTGTCGAGCTTGATTTGCCAGATCTGGTTCTCACCCAAAGGATCCGCCTTTGCAAGGCTGCTGAGCGGATCTGTTTCCGGGAGCGGGGGGCTGAGATCTTCGAGCGGCCTATTCCAGTATCGTTGTGCAAGAAGGTTTAGGACTTGTTGGTCAAGTTCGTGCTTGAGGAGTTCACGAACTTGTTGGCGGCCAAACTGGTCAGAGAAGCCGCGGAAGGAGTGCTTGAAGGCATCCAACGATTCTGCCAGATACGATTCGGCGCTGAGCGATCGCTCGTTGTACTGCACCTTGTACTCGTATGTCGCCTCAGCCAGCTCTCGCTGAATAGCTTCGCTCGTACTCTTGAGACTTGACGCCATGGTCTGCTCGAGCACGTGCATGAGCTTCTTCTTCAAACTACCGGTGCCGACAGCAAATTGACCTTCCGAAGAGAACTCTGGATGCGATGAAAAGTATGCACTTTCGTTCTTAGCGATAGCGTTTGTGATGTTGCCACTGCCTCGATTGAAGAGCTTCGGACCAGAAGCAGAAGACGGGACACGGCAAATAACGCCAACATAGCCCAGTCGAAGGGCGTACTTCCTGTCGCTGAGTAGACTTGCGCCGCGCTCTGCATCGACAAGGTCCATCTTGGTGATCACTCCGATTGTACGTTCGCCCCTTGGATCGACCTTTCTCGATGCTCTCAAAGCTGTGCTGTTGGCAAGATCGACGTCGGCTGCAGAGATGGCGAGAATGACGTTGGGCGCCTTGATGTACTTCTCACACAGATCCGCAATCTTCTCCTTCAGCTGCGGTGGCTGGTCCCGACCAGTGACCTGAATGTACCCCGGAAGGTCTATCAGCGACAGATCCGGAACATTCGGGGAGTGTATTCTCAGTTGGATCGGATCGTCGGACACGCAGTCGCTCGCCGGCACGGCCAGATTCAGGTCGGTCAGCGTCTTCTGGACGTGGCCGAAATCCGTCACCTTGCCCAGTCCCAGTGCGGGGAATTCGGCATATTCGGCGTGCGCATCTGGGGTGTGGACGAGCGTGAGTTCGATCGGTCGGCGGGTTACCATGTTGTGGCCCTTTGGTAGGAACTCATGCCCAACAATCGCCTCCAACACCGAGCTCTTTCCCGAAGATTGCGACCCGATAACCACAATAGACGGCAGTGTCAACGATTCCGACTGTCCAACGGTCTGCAGCAGCCCTCTAATCTCGATCATCTTCTTGGTCAACATCATCATCTGCTCGTCCCGTGCTATCTTTTCGCCATCCTCTTTGTTGTCGTCATCGTCCTGGGCGTATCCGAGAGCCGCCGCGCCGGCTGCCGCCGTGGCAGCACCGCTCTTCTTGGGCTCTTCCGGGGGTTCTCGTCCACCCTGCCCGCCTCCTGCCCCGCCAGATTCATCGTTTTCCAGTAACCGTTGCAGCCATTCCGGCTTCTCGACCTTGCTCAAATCCTCCTTCGTCTTGTCCCATCCGCGTCCAAATTGATCGAATATGCCATTCGCCGAATCCAGCGCGTCGCCCGCGATTCCCGTGGCCCCATCCTTCGTCTTTTTGAAAACATCGACGGCCCAGCTCCCTGCCTGTCCCGCTTGGTACTGCACGTAGCTGACGCCCGCGACTACCGCACCGCCGGCCGCCGCTCCTGCTGTCGCAAATTTCCCAACGAGCTTGGGGATTGCCCTTGCAAACGATATCGACCGTGTAGCAGGGACATTGTGCAGAGCGTAGCTACCCAAAGGCCATGCCCTCCGCTGTATCAAGCGTGCACCCAGTTCGTTTCGCAGCAGGCCGCCGGCGGGTAACTGGGTGGATGTGTTGTTGAAGAGCCGGCGTGGCGTGTTCGAGGGGGTTCGGCGCGCAAGCGTGGCAAGGCGTGCGGAGATGAGCCTGCCGCTCATGTTGACGATCGGTTCAAGCCAGTGGGTATCGAAGTTCGCATAGGACGTGACAGTTCGGGATGGGTGTGAAGATGCGTGAGGCGTGCTGGAAATGAATGTTGTTCGATACTCCGCTTCACTCCTGCGTCACTGATCATGCTAAGACATCCGAGGCTAGGGCCGTGCATCCCACGTGGGGTGTCTTCTTCCACCATCCAAGGTTCCTTGTCCTCGAGCTGTAACATACAGACCATATGTAGTTTTTATTTGTTTACATCGTTGCTCTCACTTCAGACACAGCACCGCTCTCTCCCCAAATGACGTCGACACCGAACCTTCTTCCTGGAGCATATCCCTAAGCCAGTGACGTGACCCTTCCACCTCTCGGCTCGCAAACTTGACCAACAGAAACCCCCTTAGATTCGCTGCGCTCCAGATCAACCCATCAAGATTCTCCTGCTGCTGCCTTTTTACACGTCTCTGCTCTTTGGGACTCGGCTCAGGCTTCGCATCATCCCCCCAGTTCCTCCCACCGATGCGTGGCAGAGCTTCGAACTCATCCAAGAAGAACTGTGCCAGAGACTGGAAAATGAGCCCTCGGATGATCAACGTCCCGAATACTGCATAGCTGTCCATGCGCTCGTGGAGTTGCATGCCTGTCCGACCGTGCTTGTCCAGGATCAAATTGTCTCTCAGCAAGAGTCTCCCCTTCCCATGCTTACTGGACGCCCACACCTCGTTCCTACTCCTGTACTCGTGGATGTCCCAGTTCTCTCCACGGGCGGAACGACCGCTCGTCACCCAGTCACAGACGCACAAACTTCCCTCCTCATCCTCCAGCTGATAGATCTGAGATTGCGAAAAGGCGGCCTGGGCAAAAGGCTGTACGGGATCTGGCAAATACACCAGCGCAGAGCTAGGAGCTAGATGGACTGTCATATGTTGTCGTGAGACCAGCTTGGGATCAGGCGTCTTGAAGATTTTGGTCGAGCCCTGCGTAAGCAAGACGAGCCTGGTATTGCTCTCCAAGCTCACATTTAAGCTGATACTGTCTCCCGCGACGATGCCGCCACCATAAGTGAGCAGGAAGACGGTATGGATGAGGCGAGGGGCAGCCGGATTGCTCTCTTGATCCGGCGGCGGCAGGGCGTCCGGGGCGACCAATTTGAGGGGATACTGGTATAAAATACTGCGGAGAACGGGCGTGTCCGGCGGGAGGATGGAAAGCTCGATCGACCCATGGCCGGCTTTGGCTGCGGATGCCCCAAAGGGCGAGGTGAAGAAGGCCATGACGATCATATCATCGCGTCCGACATGGTTGCTGGCTCTTGAATTCTCGCGCCAACACATGCACCGAGAAAAGAAAGACGGCCTCTTGCATCAATTGATGCCCTCGCGATAAGATAGCTCTCCTTCTCCCCAAGGCAAGCGCAGCCGAGCCAAGCCGTATCCACGTCGCGCGGCCATTCGCTACCCCGCCCCACCGCCCACATCCACGCCGGCTGCAGCTCTTTTCCCGCTCTCACCAGAATTGAATTCTCCCCTGGACCAATCCCGCGATATCAACTCCATCGCCGGGTGCCATGAACGACAGCTTATCACGGTAGTGCGGGAGCCATGGCGGTCGCAGGGCTTGACCGACTGCTGGACTTTTTGCTGTCCGAGGTCGCCATCTGCGGGGTGCAAGGTGCGTACTGAGCTACTAGGCTGCAATCGCCGTCGCTGTCGGTTCGAATCCGCGTCACGACATATCGCCGAGACCATTCTTGGTGCTCGTTGGCCGTTGTCTGGCCCATGCCGGCAAATTCAGGCCTTCACATCGCAATTCCATCTTGATTGCCGTGTACGATGGAGCCAGCTGACTTGTCCCGCAGGCGCTGATAGCAACGACTTCTGTCGCTTCGTAGACTCGTACTTTGGACATGTGCGACCGAAGCAGGCGAATGCACCCGACGCTGCTCGGCCTGAACCGTTGGGTCGCAACTATTACGAAAAAGCATGGAACTGGGTCACGACTCATCCCGACATTCGGATCTTCGACGGGGAGAAGGTGCACAAGCTATCTCTCTCCGAACTTGAGGAATTGGAGCGTGAATCCTACCGTGTACCACGCACCGAATCGCCAGCCGCGACGTTCCCAATTGGTGCCGCAAACACGCTCCCGACCAAGTCGGTCGATCGGCCCCGTCCTTCAAGTGCACTATCAGCACTGGGAGGCTCATTGCGTGAGCGGCTTCTGGTCGAGAACAGACAAACCACCCCCGACGTGGTGATATCTCCCGTGACTCTGTCGAATACAACGCAAAATGCTGCTCGCGACAGCCTCATTGCTCATTCCAACCAGGCAGAGCTACAGAGTCTGCAAAGGCCCCGTAAAGCATTGGAAGCTGTTAAAGTCGCCGATCCCAAATTTGACGAACTACCCGCTTCGATCAAAACCCCGAGAATCTTCGCCAGTCAGAATCGTGTTTGGCAAGCCGTTACAGACCACTCTATGGACTTGAAAAAGGTTCCCTCCATGGAGTTCCTATGTCTGTGTGTTATCGCAAGTCATGGTCCTGAGGGTATCCTCCAACCTGACCTGGTCAAAATAACAGGACAAGACAAACGATCCGTTCCGAAACGTACGGATGCCCTTGCCAACAAAGGCTACATCGAGAAAAAGCCAATACAGAACGGAAAGATGCGCACAAGCCTTTGCGTGCACAAGAAGTTTGTGAGGGGTGGTCATTTCCTCACACGGCCTCAGAGCATTGAGGATGTGTTTGGGGAGCAGAAGTTCATCCCGTCAGGTTTCGTCTACCTTCTTCATAAGCTCCTAACCGAGATACGCGTTGTCCCTATGCGTGACTTGAGAAAGAGAATGGTAATCACACTTCTGAATGTAGTCTCAGAGATGCTGACCATTGCTAGGGCGTTCCTGTCAAGATATGGAATGGACGAGGAGTTCGGGGATCCATCGCTCGTTTGGAGCAGACCGAATTCGTAAAGCGAGTATTGGCACCTAGGAAAGCTTCGAAGAAAATGCTCGTATGCGTCAAGCTGTTGCGAGATCCTATGGAGGATGACTTCAAGAACCTCAGGTTCAAACGAAGCGTCCCTGAGCGCGCACAGCCAGAAGAACTCCTTGAAGAGGATGCTGAGGGCGATGGACTCGATCGAGACATTGACCTTGCACTTCTCGAAGACGTGGACTCTGAGACCGATGGCCATTTCGATGATGATCACCGCATTCCACCGCAATGGACGCCTGATCGACTTATTCCAAACTTGATCGTCGAAGCCACAGAAAAATTCGGAGTAGACGGCAACGATACTGCTGAGCTACGAGACATCACGATGGGAAAGTTTTGGAAACGTCCGTTTGAATCATTCTTGTCACGAATAGTGGACAACTGGGAAAACAGCCAGCCCCCCAATCTTCGACATCTCGCCATCGTCAAAGATACTACAGTAACGACTGATAAGAAATTTGCCCACTATCTTTATCGAACGTACAACAACTTTCAGGCCGCGGTTGATATAGGCGATGCAAATTGGGAGGGCGTGAGCAGAGAGGCCCACACAAGGTCGAGTCAGCCCAACAAGAAACATGGGGCCGATCTATCTCTCGATAAGTGGGGCTTCACAGCTCCCAACCTCAAAGATTTCGTTCGTCAGACCGGTACTTCCACCCTCGCAGATAATCGTCGCGCTATCGTTCACCCGCATCGGAAGGGTACACACTGGGACAATGCATTGTGGAAGAGGATCAGCGACGACAAATATGAACATCCCGGGGGGCAAAAACGACCGTCGACTGCTACCAAAGCGTCTCCAGCGAAAGGAGCACTGCCGGAGAAAAAGCAGCAGTCTCTGGAAATTCCAATTCCAATGACAAGTGATCGAGGAAGCACACAGGGACTAGCCCCGGATGTTCGTCAGAGTGAAGAGCAGAGCGAGACACGAGAAAAAAGACAGGAAATACCCCGCTCGACCGTAAGCCCGGCGGAGAATTCCGATGAGCCTGACACAATGTCCATTGTAAGACGTGAAGGCCCAACTTTGACGGCGGTGGAGAGGTTAGCGCGTGGTCTGCCCCCAAGGGGACGTTTACCAAAGGCTCTAGAGGACCAAATCCGACGAGAAAAAGGCTTGACCGTTAGGCCCACCAATCGCAAGAAGCCGCGACACGAGAAGACATCTAACGAGGGTCCGCTACTCACACCAGATCAAAGGAAAGCCAAAGGACTTGCTGCTTACGGCCGCTTGCCAGAGAAGATTGTTGCGGAGCTTCGACGTTTACGTGACTCGGGTCTTGATCCCTTCAGTATCGTACTGCCTTTACCGGGAGATAACACTGCCGGTCATGGTGTAGAAAGCAGTGCCAATGCCAATACTGAAGAAGTGTATAAAGACCTGGGTACTTCAGTTGGAAGAGCTTCTTCCACACCGTCAGCCGAGGCTTCGACTGGCCAATCACTTCACCCCTCCTTCGCGGAACCTTCTTCTTCACTTCCTACCAATGGCTCGAAGAAACGCGTCGCTAGTCTACATAGTAGAGATTCACGGCGGGGTGCCAAAAAGCTGCGAACAAGCATTGAGTCACCTTCATCATATGCACCCGAAAGTGAGTTCCCTGTACCATCTGCATCAGGAGAAGAACATCCAGAACGGATATTCGAGGTAGAGGTTCCAGCCACTATGCCTGGGAAGGAGTTTCACAGTAGTGTTGCTCCCTCACAACTATCGACCAATACAGTTATTGAGAATGTCGATATACAAGCTTTGACCTCATTGCAAGCTACAGGTTCAACGTCTTCGCGCCGTGCGTCCAAAAAACCAAAAGAGCCAAGTCCACAGACTTCTTACGAGATGGAGGTTCAACCCAGTCAGATCGGGAGAAATGACACGGACACGAGTGAGGCAGGTTTCTACTATGATGCTGAGGCTAAGAGATCAGGCGGAAAGGGACGTCCGCGCAATGCCTTCATAGGTGTCATCAAATCGAAGCGATTAGCTGGATTCTCTTGGTTCACGGCCGACCCCAACGCCACGACGATTATACGTTATTCTCATGCCGGTTTGGTCACCCTCGCGAAAGCACGACAAGCACGACTTCCCAGTGACTCCAGCTTGGATGTGAAGAAAACGAACCATTGTAAAGAACCATCCGTAATGACATCGGTATCAGTGTCCAAGTCATCAAAGCTCCAAAAGGAAGAGGCATTAAGCATGCCAAACGGAAGTTTACTTGAAACATCCGCCGGGGGGTTGTCACTCGCATCAGGAGTGCCGAGAGAGGGAACGCAAGATCTGTCTACTCAAACACAGCCAGTCTTTACAAAAGAGCCTCCAGGAGTAGTGTCGGAACAGCCGCCGACATGGACAGAGCAAGTAGTGCTCGGAACGCGACTGGATGCATCATCTGAAATACTATTACAAGATTCAGAGATATCAGCACCACAAGTGTCAGAAGACAAGCAATCAGACAGGGCTTCTCCAGAGCTGTTACAGGAATCAGCATTCCGACAGATAGTCAAAGAGCCATCACAGAACCCAGAGCAGCGGGTCATCTGGGGTGATTTAGAGGAAGCGGAGAGGCCAGCCCCACTGGTTGACAAAGGTACTGCTACAATTGATGCGCAAGATGACGACACACCATCGACCCAGGAAAGTGGCCAAGTAGTCCCCTCTTTCACTTCAAAGACAACATGCAACCTTCCTACTCCGACACCTTTGCCTGCGACTCCCGTAGACTCGGATCATTTCGGCTCACCCGTGCCTACGAATGTATCTGTTGTCGAACCTGAGCCGGGTCAAGAGAAGCAGGATGAGTATGACAAGCGGGGCGTTGTTATTGGAAGAGGTAACGTCTATCGTCTTCGCACTTCGATTATCAGAGACGTTCTTGAAATGTGCAATGGTGTTTTCCCGCACAACGGTGAGATCATCAATGTTCTCGGTGAGCTGTGGAGAGAGCGTGCGCCTAGAAAGATGGCCTGCCCAGAGCGTGGCACTATGCAAAACACTCTCAACAGCATGCTCAATGATCCAAATCAAAGCTTGAGAAAATACAGCTTCAACTTTATGACAAATAGCGGTGGAACGGCGAGTAGAGCTATATTCGCGTACAAGCATCTCGAGTTCAACAGCTTGGAGGTTCAGAGGGTGTATCAAGGTATCAAGCAAGCTCATCCGAACAAGTACTACCCTCCGGAAGTCCGTGCCTATGTTCATGAAGAGCGCAGGAACAGGCCAGCTCCAATCATCACTGAGATTGACGAGAGCATTGAGTTGCCAGAAACCCAGTCATTGGTGGCCAAAAGTCTTGCAAAGCGCATCCGAGATGCAGTAAAGCGGAGGGAACAAGAGATTCTGGAGAAGCAACAAGAGAGCATTCGGGAACGACAAAATCAGAACAAGGCGATCCAAAGGAACCAGCCGACAGCCCGCTCACATACCAGCGGAACAGATCCACCACATCGCGCGAGACTTATCGGGCTGAACGTAACAGGCCGCCCGAAGCAGTTGGGCTTCATTTCGCAACCTAAACCATGTGATTTCGTCGGACAGTCTGCGATCCCACAAAACAAGAAACATTTCGAGCCTACTGAGACCATCCAAGACTCATCATACTCTTCTGACGATATTCCGTTGGCTCAACTATCGCAACGACGGCCCCAAACTACGGCGTCATCGACCTCTGTTGCTTCGCCTGAAGTCTCCTTGTCTTCCGAGTCAGAAATCGAGCCATTCTTGACCAAGGAGGGTGGTGCAGTCATCTTGCAACGACGCTCGCCAAAAACCCAGAGTCATACCCGGCAACCGACCGCTGGTCTGTATGATGTTCTCATTAGGCCCTCTATGCGCCTCCATCCGTCTAGTGGCACGTTCTCCACGGATTTCAAACCCAGGAAGACCGAATCTTCTCATACTAGCGTAAGCATCGCTACTATCAATCTCTACGATGCTCTCATTCGACCGGCCAGCTGTTTCTATCCATCTAGTGGCACTTTCTCCACGGACTTCAGCTCTACCCTCTCCAGTCCCGTCGTCTCCACGACCCAGAATAAAGGGCGCAAGCGAGCTGTGACAAAGCCGTTACGATCTGAACGTCCTCCCAAAAAGATTCGCCGAAGGAAACAGACGACCGATGATACTGAACCAACGCTTATTCAGCGTTTGACGGGCTTAACCGGAGACGCAGATGAGCCGGATTATCAACCACCGACTAAAAAGCAGCGAACATTTCCAACTTGGGCTGAGAGGAAGGAGAAGAGGCACATAACTATACCCAACGACCGGAAGGATCGGAAGTATGAAGAGGTCCTTGATCCGGTTGATGGTTTCAAGAAACTCCTGTGCACGCTGGTATTAGCATCAAGCATATCAAGCGAGGACGGCATCGTAAATTGGGATATTGTCAAACAGGTATATGACGATCCACGTGCTGGAATTTTGAAGATGAAGCAGGTTTGGTCATGGATCCAAGAGAACATGGCGACCCAGCTCAGCACTTTCACGAATATTCTCCATTCGGCTGTACTAGAAGCATACGAAAACGGCAAATTCGCTAACATCGATGATCCGGCCACATACGATTGGGCAAATCTGGTGCGCTGGGCAGTCCAGCACTGCGACTACATCGAACCGCTCTTGCCAACAATGCGCGAGGCCCTGGACTATTACAGTGTCGATGTTTCGGATTACCTGATTTTCAATCGTCTATCCTGGTACAAGAACAGTATTGCCTCCGTCAGCCGATCTTTGAATTTGCACGACTACGCCTTTGCAGCTCCCCTACACCCAATCAGCGAGGAGACACCTGCAGCCAAAGATAAGAATGTCAGGGCTCGCTCTTGGGTTCGAGCAAACATCTCTACACCCAGGGAGCTATACAACAAGAACATGGCCCACGACAAATTACGACCTCTGGGAGAGTCGACTCTCGAGGGAGCTGTCAAAGATCTTGTCGATGCCAGTCTCATCCGCAAGTGGAAGATAAAACGTCTTCGCCCTGGTCGCAACTACGAATTTACTTCGAAATTTGCGATGAAGTATAGGCGTACTTTTGAGCTAGGGGACTTCATGTCGGCTGTGGAGTTGAAGAAACTCCTCGACCACACTTTCGCTTCAGGTCATGCCTTCACCATCTCCAGGACAGCTGATGATGGGGCTGTGATGGCAATACTATCGCTCGTCAACGATGGTAGGATCAAACTAGTACCTCGACTGCCTCCCACAAATAATGTTCTCAAAGCGCCACATCCTCGTATCTCGGTCTGGGGTTTCAATGAGGGTGACTATGTTCATCGCAAAATGGGCCGCCACCACCTATTCTGGCAAGTTGATGCCGTTCCCACCGACATTTGGACGTACGGGAGCCCACTCCAACCGACACCCTTTCCTCGTCTTCCCAAGGCAGATGGTTCTCCCGCAGATTGGGATCCTTTGCCGGCTCCACCTCTTCCTAACCGTGACGATCCTGATGCGCTCCTTCCCATCTGGAGCACCATTGACGGCCAACACGCAACACACCCCTGGTGGAACCGCATTCTGAACCTCGTCATCCAATCCCTCATGTTCCAACCCGGTGCTACGGCTTCTGAGATTTTCAGTCATTGCCCAAAGTTCACGACTGAACTCTTTGAGGTCAGTCTCGTCCTGCACTGGCTTGAGCAGACCGGGGCTGTCAAAAAAACTCCGCGGGGTACATATAAAGTGCAGCCGGGCTTCTGGGCAGTGTTCGGCGATAAGTTGATCGACGAAGAGAACGATAAGTTCGGTGAGAACGTGAAGCGGAAGAACAAGAGCAACAAGCTCGAACCAACATGGCGTACAGAGTACAACCAGCGCTTCTCAACGCTGCAGCGAGAGAACAACACACTGCAAGAGGGTACCACCACCACCGACGACGAAGCTTCTGCGCCCGAAACTAGAAAGCCTATGACTCAGCAAATTGTCCAGAACTCAAGATCCCAGTACAAGATCGCTAAGCAGGCTTTCCAGGCACCTCCCCTACCTCCAAAACCGGCGAGGAGGAAAGTTGGAAGGCCTCGCAAAGTCACTCTGCCACCAACCGCGCCTTCAATTGACCCTGCACTCACAGCTTCGCAGCCAGCTCAAGATGGAGATGTGGTCATGACCGATCCGGCTCCGGCTCCAGGTCCAAAACTGAATGCTGCTGGAAGGCCTGCAATGGCTATGAAACAACCAAAGTCCATGGCGGCTGCGAATCAACCGCCCACGAGGAAGAGGCCTGCAGGTGAAGACAGTGACGCCTCCCCGAGGCCGCCGAAGAAGAAGAAGAAGAGGGGTAGGCCGAAGAAGGTCCGGTTACAGCCAGTTGATCCAGATCTAGATGCGCAGGGCGAGGATATCGATGCAGAGGGTGAGGTGGATGAGGATTATACCAGGTTGTTCAGTGAGGAGGCGAGGTGATGAGAAGGTGAACAGCACGGCTTGTGGGGAGTGAGCCAGTATAGGCAATGCGGGAGCCTTTTCTCTGTGATACTTTTGCATGCATTTATAGGCTTAGGCAACAGAGCCTGGTCGGTAAGATACCCTTTAGAAATTATAATGATAGTGTGTAGTATAGTCATGTACAAAAGTCGACCGTCCGAGCAAGAATTGAGCAATTTATATTCGGCGGAAACTGAGGCGTTGAAAACAATCTTGCAGTCTCGGACAAATCCACACATCAACCACGGATCCTATAGAAACTCACCCTTCAAGCGTATTCCTCCTGATCCTCTCCGCCCTGGAATCCCTCCGTCCCAAGGTAACTTCCAACGCCTGCACCAGCGCCTTCTCATCATACCGTACCCACCCTTCACCCTCGACTCTCCTTCCATACACCTTGATGACCTCAATCCCGACCCCCTGCAACTCCTCCTTATCCACCTTGGGCGTCCCCGGCCCCGTCAAATGAATCATATGCGTCACATAGGCACGATAATCTTCTCTCCTCACATCTCCTACTTCGCCCCTACTCTCGGCACCAGCTTTCGCGATCGCAGCGATGAAGTCGACGGCGCCGAAAGGGTGCGACGAGGGACCCGTCTCACGGTCGTTTGTCGAATTGAGAATCAGGATTTTGTAGCGGATTGTGGGATTGGAAAGGGCGGAGCCAACGCCCTTGAGGATCAACGATGGGATGAGAGAGGTGTAGAGTGAGCCGATGCTGTAGATGATTGCTTGGGCATTGCCGAGTGCAGCGAGGACTTTTGGGTTTGCGGAGAGTTTGATCTCCTGGCCATAGGGATTGATATACCACAATCTCTCTATCCTCGCCGGTAGATCGTCTTCATCGGTCTTGGAGAAGTGGATGTTTTGCTTTCGTAATGTCGGCAAAGTGCCCGGGAGATTTGCATCTTCGATGGCATCGTGGTGGGCTGTTTCGTCGTGCTCGGTTGGGACCGTGTTGGCGGAGGCATCGAGGGCTGTGGTTTCCGAGGGATGGGAGATGGAGTTTTGGCCGGTTATGCGGGTGCCGTTGGCCAGGCTGCAGGAGATGTGGTGCGTGAAGTTTGTGTTTATGGCGGGGAGGACGGAGGTGTGGTTTGGGACGGAGCAGATGCTGCTGAGGAGGTAGATTGCCGATTCGAAGGAGCCGGTGAAGAGGCGGGCGCTGAAAGGGTTTCAGTGGAATCACGTGGGGTACTTCATGTTTCGAGGAATGGGATTCTGGATGGTGATTCACGTGGAACGATGTGAGAGGGCAAAGGAGTCGGAAGGAGCGCACTCACCCGGTCAAGAATAGGTTTCCTATGCTTGCACCCGAGAAGTCAAAGGTAGAGCTTGGCCGCAGTCTCTTCAGTATCTCGAAATTGACCATGTTCAAGATGGCTCGGATGAGCTCCTTCTTCGCGGTTGAAATGTGCGCCCAAAGGTCATGGTCAGCCTCAACGATCTGCCACCATTCCGCTTTCGCGGCTGCTCGGTCCTTGGGGAGCCTGTGGTTGAACAAGACCTTGATAGCAGCCTTCTCGCTGTCATCATGATCGGGGTCATCGGGGATAAGGCGAACGAGACGACCTGATCGAGGTCAACGGAAAGCGCCACTTTAGGCATAGAACATTGTCGGAAGTAGACTGCGTACTTCGCACATCGCCGATACCTGTTCCCGGTCAGGCTCACGTTCTCACATCAATGCAGATGGCATACCTGGACCTCCAAACACCCTGATCAATTCGGACGAGCTCCCGCCATTGTCGCTTATCGGGATGACATAGCTCAATTGGCACTTCTTGTTCTCTCTGACAGCCTTGAAAACGTCGACCAGGTTGTTCGCGGCGCTGCCGCCGGAGAATACGACGATTCCCTTGGGCTTGGTGCTGTTCACATTCATGTTCATGTTTCTTTTCGAGTTCGAGTTTACGTTCACGTTCACGTTCAAGTTCAGATGGGACGAATTCAAAGAGTCACGGAGGCGCCATCAAGTGCCGGATCTGGCAATCTCGCCAGCACTTTTTAGCGCTGGCCCATGACCTACCGCGCGTCATGTGTTCAGCATTACAAAGCCCAGTTTTGTGGATTGAGGATTTTTGTACAGAGCGAGTCCTCGGCTCAAGGGAGTCATAAAGTACATTAGCGTCTCTCCCGTCTCTGCCAAGCACGCGAACAGAAATACAGCAGAATCCAGCCCGGCTCCAAGTGATGTTACCCTGCGCTCTCTTCTCCCCCACCCCCGTCCCCCCAGCTTTCCCTCCCATAAAAAGAGACATGCGACCCACTGCCTATGCGGTTGGGTTGAGTTGGGTTGCTCTATGATTGCGCTGCCGCTTCCTCCTCAAGCGCCTTCCTCCGTGCCCGCTTCTCCAGCAGCGCGTCTCGTCGGTCCGCCAGCAGCTTGTATTGTCGCTGCTCGACGCCCATGAGCCAGTACCCGAAGCTGCCGCCGATGCCCGCGAAGACGGGGTAGACCCAGAGCGACTCGCGGTTGAAGAGTGGTCGCATTTCAATGCCGAGCTGCCATAGTCGCACGCCGACGCCTGTAGCCACCCAAGTCGTCAGTATATAGCCAGTAGAGAGGGACTTCGAGATGGGTGTCCGGGGGGAGGGGAGGGTGGAGAGAGAGTTACCGAGCCCGCTCCAGAAGAGCACTTTGTGAACCATTGTGCGTATCCACGAGCGTGTGTGAGTGTGTGGAGAGGTGCGGCGGGTGCAATTGAGGGGCAGTCGATGCTGTCGTCGTGGTAAAGGGGGCGGAGGGGTCGTGTTGTTCTGGTCGCCCTGCCTGCTGGGATGAGACCTGGCTGGGGGAGCTCGTCCGGCTCCTCGACGGGCAGCTTGGCGCCAAGACATTCCTCACCACCACCTGGCCCAGGGTGGAGAGCAACCCTCCGCACCCCTTTCACCACCCTGCACGTGCTCGCAATGGCCGAAGTCAACGGCAAGCGGCCGCTCGATGCCGACGACTCCGGCGTGGTCGCGCGCAAGAAGCCCAAGCTGTCCGACCTCCCTCTCTCGCAGGCCCAGCGGTCTGCAATCGACACTCTGGTGGACACGTTCCGCAGGAAGGGCGAATACGATGCCATCAAGAGCCAGGTGCGCGCGCAATACGAGGAAAGCGTGAGTGCTGCATGAATCCGCCGCCCATGGGATGCCAATTGCTGATTGCGGCTTCTTGCATCCACAGTCCGCAAAGGCCGCCCTGCTATCCTCCTACGAGGAGCTCGTTGAGCGCGAGACGGACCGCAACCCTACCTTGCTGTCCAAAGATGCCAAGATGGCCGCGACGCTGGTTCTGGGAGCGGGAGAGCGTGGCGACCTGTACAAGCCTGTGCGGGCTACCATCACGGATCTGATCAGCCAGTTCATGGAGCAGCAAGGTCTGGACAAGCTGCGCGAGTATCGTGTCAGTTCAGTCGGCGCCGAAGCCGCATCCGAGGAGCAGCAGCGTGGGAGCAAGAGCGAGGAGGACTGGGCGCGTGAGGCCGATGTTCGTCGACAGGACCGTGCGGCGATGCGGGAGAAGGAGGCCGAAGAAGAGCGTGAACGGGAGAAACAAGAGAGAGCAAAGCGAGAGGAGCGGAAGCGCCGCGAGAAGGAGGAAGACGAGGCTCGTGAGAAGGAACGCCAAGAACGTGAGGAGCAGAGGCGTAAGGAACGCGAGCGACGCGACAAGGAGGAGGACGAGCGCCGCCGCCAGGATCGCGATCGCATCGAGAAGGAGAAGGAAGAGAGACGGATTCGTCGAAAGAAAGAGGATGAGGAGCGGGAAGCCGAACGGGAAGCTCGTCTCAAGAGGATCCGAGAGGAGGACCGCGAGCGCGAGCGACGACTTGACCTTGAACGCGAGCGCAGTCGTGAACGTCGTCGTGGGAGCTATGCCCATAGCGCCCGCGCTCGCAGCAGGACGCCCGACCGCCGTAGAGACCGAGACCGTGATCGAGACAGGGAGCGTGACCGCCGGTCCAGGCGCAACAGTCGGAGCAGGACCCCTGAGCCGGTCAAGGACGTCAAAGCTGAAGAAATCAAGGTGGACGACGACTTGGCTCTGCAGGCGCTGCTTCAAGAGAGCGAAGAGATGAAGAAGTCCCGCCAGCGACCAACGCTCGATCGATCTGGATCTCTGGAACCTCCGATGCGCAAAGCACAACCACCAAAATCACTTGTTCCCCGTGACCCGGTGGCGGCTCGGCTTGCTGCACTGGACAGCAAGTCTCGATCACCTGCGACTGATTCACCGAGCGATACAGGAGCCAAGTCGGCTGCTTCTCCTGTCGCCGCAACGCCCGGTGCAGGCAGAGACGACGACACGCCCATGGAGGATGCACCTACTGAAACAGGCTCAAGGTCCAGATGGGATCAACCGCCGCCTTTGAAGAACATCGACAAGACTCGTGGCCGCTCTCGCTCCCGCTCTCGTAGTCTTGTCAGTAGCAGGAAACAGAGCCGGAGCAGGTCCCGCGGAAGTCGCTATGACCGACGCTCATCCCGCATCGAAGACGACCGCCGATCGCGCCGCGACGACGATAGAGGTTCGTACAGGCCCAGAGACGACAGCCGTCGCCGAGGTCGAGATAATCGGGATGCGGGACGCACACGCCGCGATGACCGCAAAACACGCAGCCCCTCGCGAGAGACATACCGAAAATCGCGTGTCGTTTCACGTAGCCCGACTCCCGACCGCCACCGTAGAGATCGTCGCCGCACTCGCTCTCCCGACCGTTCACGCTCCCGCTCCCGAGACGATCGCCGTCGACGCGACCGTTCACCTCGTCGTAATCGATCCAGAAGCCGTGACCGTGAGGGTATTGATAGGTACATCCCTGGCGGCGGCGGCGGTGGCAGCGGTGCTGGTAGTGGTGCCGGCGCCGGCGGCAGTCGTAAGCGTGCCGATAGTCGGGAGCGTGGTGGAAGAGGGTATCGCTCTCGGGACTATGACCGTTGGGACGGTGATAGGAATGGGAGGTCGAGGCTACAGGATTCAGATCGGTACCTGCCTGGTCGAGACAGTGCCAAGGATGACGATAAAGATTGGGACAAGTACAAGGACAAGGACAGAGATAGGGATCGTGACCGTGACAGGAGCAGGAGTCGTGATCGGGATAGGGATAGGGATAGGGATAGGAGGAGAAGGGATCGTTCACGGTCGAGGAGGACCAGGAGGAGTAGGAGTCGAAGCCGGAGGAGGTGAATGAGCGAGCAAGGGTTTCGTTTCCTACGTACTATACGGCAGTGTCCCGGTTTGGGAGCCGGTAGGGCTTTGTATCATCATCTCGATACCCTCTTTCACAGGATGGGTATTGTAACACACCTCGAATCACGGTCATACCATCTCCTGCTTGAGGATCTGGACTCGCAGGTATGTTACGAGAAAGCATTCTCAATTGGAGCTTCGTCGGATACCATGATATTGGCCCTTTGAGCGAGGTGAAGAAAAGGCGAGATCAGTGTATTCAATATGTAAACATCCAACGAGAGACTGGGTATATACTAGGTATGTACCGGGTATACGTTCTACTTCTAATTCGAATCACAACCATCCACTTTCTCAGTCTGTGACGAGAGACGAGGTTATCTGGTCGAGATATGTGCCATGCGCCCCAGGATGATCGGTGGAAAGGATCTCCGGAAGGGGAGAACGATGAGTCCTCCCGACATCGAAGCGACCGGAGCCTCATCGCATATAGCGGGCGGCACTGCACGGCTAGCGTGGTTGTGGTGAGATGGCGACAGACAGGTTGAATGTCGAAGTGTCAGGAATTGTACAAAGCTGCCGCCAGCGCCTTGTCGATGACCCGAGCCTTACCTACCGACACGGTCTTATTCTCCTTGGTTACGATGACTTCGTCCCCGTGCTCATCTACCTCGGCCTCCCTCAGCAGGTAGCCGAAGTTGTCGACGACAAAGTGGCAAAATTTCTCCCAGGCAGCCATGAAGATCCTCTCGCCTCTTTTTTTCTCGTCCTCGTTAAGACAGCTGTATTCTAGACTCCAGAGTGCGAGCTGCTTCCAGCTATGTATCGAAATCGTGGGTGAACCGACCATAATTTGATAGAATTCGTGGGACATGGAGTTGCTGCAAAGCTAGTCAGGACGTGTGTGCATCGCAAGTTGCGAGAAAAGTCAGCACTGACCTAAACAAAGATGGATTGTCGCTGTTGATAGTGCACGGAATGCCCGCGGCTAGGAGTTCGGGATAAGGATGCTCTTTGATATTCCGGCAAAGGTGGAGGAGCTCATTGGAGATGGGGCAGAGTTCGATGCAGATGCCAGGGTTTTCTTTGCTCGTCTTCTTAAACTTCTCGATAAGATGTGGATGCTTCAAAAGAGAAAAGCCGTGACCGACGCGTTTCGACTTGAGAGCAACCGCATCGTAAAGATTTGATTTCGCTGGGTCTGCTGAGCCTCCAGTGTCGAGAAGCGTCTCACCTGCGTGAAATAAGAATGGAATCGGTCTCTTCTTTTCTTTGCAGTATTCCTGAAAGGCAACTAGCTCGTCATGGTAGTATCCGATGTGGTTTCGTCGGTCTTCAGCTCCCACCAGATCAAAACCTATGGTTGTCGGTAAGTACGATTACACAGATACAGCAGAGGTGTGCGTACCGCAGATGAGATCAGGATACTGCTCCTTCAAACTCAAGCAATCCTGCATCTCTCTCCGCATCAATTCTCTAGGTATAGAGCGTGGAGTGCAATATATAATCTTTAGCCCGAAGGGAAAGTCATCTTCCCGTCCCTGTTGCTTCAAGGCAGCCATTTTTCTCTCTACACATTGGACTATCATCTTCATCTGTGTGGCATTGCTGAGTTGACCTCCACCGTCATCGTCCGGTATTGCTTTATCCAAGAGCATCGGTCGCAGCTCGGCATACATGACCTTTTCCTCTATTAATTGATCGATTGCTTTCTCAATATACCATTCGTACAACTTTCGATAGTTTACGAGACCTTTGAAGCATCGAGTAGCCTGATTAAAGCGTGCCCAAACACTGAAGGTCGATAGGTCAGTTTACTTGTCTATGGATGGTGAATGCCCAGAAGAAAAGGGGAAGGACGTACCCGTTAACTGTTTGCGTTGGACAGTATGCTTCAGCCTCGCTAAGCACCATCTTTTGTAATATCCAATGCTCTGCGGGACTGAGATCGATCCGAGTTGCTTCCGAACATGTAGTGTGCTCCACCTTTTCTCGGCCCGGGAGTTTAGGGAACTTCCTCTCGAAAGCTGACCTGAAATCACTCCATCGCATCCAAACAGTGTTGTCTTTCTTCCATTTATCGCCACCTCCTCCATATGAGGGCGAAAAGATGTCTTGGCTCACTGTATCCGTCAACATGACCTTGAACATCATCTCCGTTTTTTCCAGCGCGTCTGATGTAGTTAGGGGAAGCATGCTGTAGACAAACATATTCTCCGTATCCCGGGCTTCCCGAAGAAGAAGTTCAGGACCGAGCTCGGCATTAAAGTGAAGATGCAACAATGCACCTTTGGGGAGTTCTTTCGAAATCTCGAAAATACGGCTTGCTGTCTCTATTCGTTCCTTGTTGGTGAGGAACTGACCACCCATGTCACGTGTGGTTGAATCAGGTATTTCCTCAGAAGCATTGTTGCCGAATACAACTCGCCTCTCATATTCACGTATTAGACGGACAATCAAGGCAGCTTCCTTTTCGGTCACGGAACTTGATTGCCTGGCCATGCTGTCCCACATGCGGTCTTTCTCAGTGTTGATGAGAGCGTTGCGTACATCTTGAGAGTGGGGGTCCTGTTGAACTTTGGCCAGGTGGGTATTGAAGCCTGTCTTGACGGATTTGCTGATGTCGGCAAAGCGCGTGTCTTCCAGCCGTGGTGAATCTTGGACAATTACCGGCGGCTGTTGTCCAGTCATCTTTATCGGTGTCCTAGCTGAAGAAAGAGGACTGCGGGAGTTTCTTCTCCTCTTCTTATACTTCTGGTCAGCGGAGAGCATGACTGGTCGATTGGAGTTTCCCTCCGAAGCGCGTCTACCACGTACGAATCTGTGGGTAGTCAGTGCTGGCGTCATCGACTTCCATGCCACCAACAGCGGGTATCAAGAAGACGCACAAACTTGGTATCACTATCCCACACCTAGTCAACAGCTCCTGAAACAGGTTCTGGGAATCACTGTTAGACTTTGTGTCACCGTCACCTGGCATGCCGGAAATCTGGTATTGTTGCCTCTTACCACCGGTTGGTCATACCGGATGCTACGAGTTTAACAATGGTGACACAAAACTGCTGCGCGAGTGAATGTCATCTATATCGTAGCCTGACCAGAACTGGTGATGGTCGATGTCCACACGATTCCAGTGGCTGTGTAACACCTTTCAGAGGTCACCGCGTATATAGCCACACGACTTGCCCGTTAACGGAATATGGGAAGAATTATCCAAGCGAGGAATCTGAAGGGGCGGTTTCGATAGACGCTGGCCTGGTTCCCGGCCTAGCAGGGACGAGGTAGTCAGTACCGTACTCGATGCATGTTCTAGTCATAAGATCAAGGTGCTGCGCCTCCTGACCTCCATGTGCGGTGGAGTGAAAGGCTGAATCCTAGGTCTGGTGCCTGGAGAAAACGACGACGGAGAATCGGAAGTGGGTGAATTTGGGATCGAAGAACGATGGTAGAAAGACATGATGACGGAAGGGACGATGATGGGTAATAGAGTGAACTAGTTGCGCGATCGCTTGAGATGCTCAAGACATGCAGGGAGTTGCAATGACATAATGAAGCTCCCACATACATTGGCGCGCACGCTCTCCGCGCGGTTACCTCGTCTTTTGATGAGGCTCGAGCCGTCTCGGTCGAAATAGAAAAACACAGCAGTGGGTGGTCCACGGCCAGGCTGGGCGCGAGGTGGTGGTGTTGAGTGGGCGGCGGTCGTGTTCTGGGGCCAGCAATGGTGGCCAAAGGAAGGCGCGAAGGGCGCGATGAAGGGCGCAGCGTTCCAACAACAATGCGACAAGCGTCAAGGTGTCGAGGATGCAAGAAGTTGGGATCGGATCTTCCCCCTAGGCAGGCACACTCATCGTCGCCGGTCACACATCGAGGAGGCTATGCTGCCCCATGCCGCCATCCTGTGGTTAGCCACCGCTGTAATAATGCCCCTCCTCGCGACCATGCCTGAGGCATCTGCCCCACGGCCAATAGGCGGCTCGCTTCCGTAACCGACACACACTCCCTCTCCAGCGGGGGCCGCACAGGCGGGATAGATACCTGCCGGTGTGCGAGGCTGAAAACCAGCAAACTAGCCCCCAAGAGAGGTTTTCCAACTTTTCTTCACGGCTGCTCATGTGTGACCGGCCCGAGGCTCTACATCCTCATGCAATATAAACGCTTGTAGTCTGGCACCGCTTCCAGCATAGCCTTCATCTACCTTTTGCGCCGTCAGCATGCATTGGTTGCAGCTAGGACAGAACGGCATCCCCTCGCTTTCAGAGCTGCAGCTCGACATCGTTGGTTTCCTTGCCATTTTGGGCGAGGGTTCCGTGCTTGCAAATGCTCAAGTCCTGACGCTGTCGAGATGTATCTTTCTCCCGCGCTTGATTCCGGCTCCCCAGGCTCTGATGCGGCCGACGAGGCCGTTGAAGCTGGAACCTGTACCCGGCCATGTCTCGGGCATCTACTCTGGCAACTATAGAGATTCAATCAATCATATTGGAGACATTGTTTGGTGAGTTTCACCACAAACTTTGCATCTCCATTTAAGCTGTACATCGTCCTGGAGGATATCTCAAAGTTGTTATGGCACACGGTCACCTGAAGTTACTCTTCTGCTGACCACCCCGTAGCGACGCCTCCACCCTCCCCGAACACTCCGTCCGCGTGGTACGCATTGAACGCATCTCCGACCAACCCCTCAAGGCCAGAACCCTCGCGCCTCTCACCGTCGTTCTGTTCCTTGGCTTCTTCCTCTCCTGCCTTCTGCTTGGCCTCTCCATATGGCTCAAAGATGGCATGTCCATCATCGCCACTATCCTCCTCTCCCTCCTCTCCTCACTCATCGGCTTCGGCAACAAATGGACACTGAAGCTGCCTGAGCGCAAGGTCAAGAACGACAATGTGCCGCAGGGCGATGTGATAATTCGATATCCAAAGGGAAGCTTTCTGGTCGTTCGATGCGCCGAGGACGTGGCTAGAGAGCTCTACTTTGCGCCAGAATCGATACATTACATGTTGGTGCATGGACCGGCATACCGGTTGATCAGCCTGGTGGGCACCGTGATGCTCATGGGTGGCGTTGTCTGTCTCGCCAATGCACAGGTCCACCTCCAGATCGCATGGGCTGGGTCCTATATGTTGCTCGGCTCAGGCTATTGGGTCGTGGCAGCGTTACCCAACAAACTGCACTGGGACTACTCGTGCTACACGGTGACGAACGAATGTCTCTCCGACTCCAACATGGATATAAAGGGCTATCCTTCCATAAATGACACCTTCACACAGTCGCTCTGGAGGGCGATCGTGGTAACAAAGAACACGGACTGGGTGATCAAGAGCAATGCCTCGCCAGATACACGCGCCTGGCTGGACTGGTTGAATGCGGCCAGGGCAATGGCTAAAGACGTAAGGGAGACGGATAAGGAGAGCAGGCCGGGAGTGAAGACGTGGGAGATTCCGGATTGGAATGCGCAACAGTATCTTGGGGAATTGTTGAGAGAGCAAGCGCGGAAGAATAAGAAAGATATGGTAGAGGGGGTTGAAGACGTGTGACATCTACGGCATGTTGGATCTACATGGGATTTTGCATTGGGCTGGGCTGGGCATGGATTGGATGGATAATCCACGACGTGATGATTACGATTTATGACTATACGACGCATCGATACCGTTCGCAAAATACGCAACGCACCGTTCAAACAGCGTTTGGCATTGGCATGGCAGGAGAGCTTCGGGTTTTCATAGCCCTTTGAATCAGACTTGAGGTTCATAGGCTTCCATGCTTCCTCTCCTGTTCTTCGAAATTGTGTTCAGTACATCACCTTCTCCTCCGCCCCTCATACCTCTCCGTCGCCGCATAAAATCTGATCAACGCCTCGGCGCCCACATAATCCTCCTGCCTCAGCAGCTGCGCAATATCGACATTCAGCGGACTGTCCGGCTCCGCACTGGTCAAAAGCTGATGTATACTCGTCAACGTCGTGGTGATGGTATACGCAGGCGTCCACGACGTTTTCAGGAGATCAAGACAAATCTCCCCCGTCTTGAAGTCGACGTTTGGGTGGCAGATGGGTGTCACGAAACGGATTGTGGGTGGGGCGAGGGGGTAGGTGGAGGGGATGCGGATGGAGAGTTCCCAGAGACCGCCTGTTGGGGGCGTCAGTGGGCTTTGGACAGCGAAGGGGGATGGGCAAAGAAAGCACCTTCGTAAGCTGTGCCTCCCACACCTTTCATCACCGCGCGCCAGTGGAGTAGTTCATCGTCGTCCACGGGGCCCAACTCGAGCAGTGCTTCGTTGGGGTCGGACTGGTAGGTTTGGAGTTCCGTGAGCAGGCGCTTGACAGGCGTGGTATTTCGCGATGAGCTCGCCATTGTACATTTGCCAGTCTACAACGATGATGCAGCAATGGAACAAACGAGATCAACATTCTGGCGGAGCTGACACCAGCCTCGGCACGCTCCAGCCACGCGGTGAACAGGGCCCAGACCACCCCGCCGCCGTGAACCAAATCCCTGTCCACATTTTCGAGACGCGCAAAACACAAAACACCAACAAACTTCGCAACGTCCCACACTACGTCATCAGCCGAACGTCGAGATGGCGCCCGAGGCTTTCCTTTCGCATCTGCACCGTGCGGATGGCTCGGCGACGTATACGCACAATGGATACTGCATCATCGGTGCGGTGAATGGCCCCGTCGAGGTGATGAGGAGAGACGAGCTGCCCGAGGAAGCTACCGTGGAGGTCAACGTGAGGCCGGCTGCAGGCGTTGGAAGTATGCATATCCTACCAGGAGAGGCTGTGGAGTGGCCGAGAGCTTACAATGATCCCAGGTCCCAAAGAACGCCATTTCGAAACGCTGCTCCACAACACACTGAGAAGCATCATCTTGACACGAAGTATCCCACGCACACTGGTACAGATCACACTGCAGGTACGGAGTCTACCGGAAGAAGAAAGCTCTTGCGGCGTCAATCCGGTACGTGCCGCCTACTGCTTACTGCTCACGATCCAATTACTGACTACGAAGTAGACCCTCACCATTCTCCCACACCTCCTCCACACAGCTCTCCTCGCCCTGCTCTCCGCCTCAATACCTCTTTCCACAGTCTTGACCTCGACTCTCATCGCTTCCCCCGCCAACTCACCCCTGCTTACATCTCCTACCGCCACCGAACTCCTCCGCGCAAAACCCATACGCTCCGCTCACGTCTTTGCCTTTTCGGGCGACGGCAGACTGCTCTTGAATGAGAGTGACGGCATCTTCAGTCTTGACGAGTGGGATGAGGCTGCCGAGGCGGCGGAAGAGGTGTGCTGTAAAGAAGAGGGTGGTGTGGGGCTGGGGGAGGGAATGCAAGTTGATGGCAGAGAAGGCGGAAACTTGAATGTGTGGCTAAAGGAAGTTGTGCAGAAGAAAGTACAGTGGGAAGCGAGGTGGAAAAGTGCAAAATGAGCAGGATGATAAGCATCGAGGCTAAAAGTAGCTTTGGAGGGTCTCCACTTCACCAGCAGTTCGCAGCGAGGCCTTGGTTTGAAAAGAGGAAGCTGAGGTCATCACCTAGTCGAAAAGAGGAAGCCGACTTGCCGACATAAGAAGTGCTTGAGGCTGGCACCATGAGGTCAGACGATCGCTCTAACAGGCCGCCTAGCGATGGAAGCTCACCGCTAGCTCACCGCTCAGTGAGCGTATTTCTCAAGGATTACTAGAAGCGGGATCAATTAGCGATGGGCGTATGCATGCGGCCTAGGGACCCTGAGTAAAGCTGATTCGACCCACTGCATGATTGTTCCAATATACGAACTGCACCCTTCGCCCTGCCTTTACTTGTGCTCGTGCAGATTATAATTTGGGGTTTCATGGGATCGAAAGTGGCGTGAGAAGGCAAATACGATGAATGTTATCACATCGGGATGATGATACAGCCAGCAATCAGTTGGCTATACGATACATATAACAGATTCAGCCAGCCTGTCAATGATGCTCCAGTTGTAAAACTCCTCATATGCAAAATTGTGGCACTGTACCCTCAGCGCGTGAGCTATATGAATGCAGAAATGCAGAAACGTAGACATTTGATTGATGTGAGAACGCGACCCCCTCTATTCTGTTCTGCAATGCCGACGGTTCGGCTCAGCTATTCTGCATACCACCACCGAGTGGACCCTGGTTTCGAAAGCGTTCAGAACTCACTGAGTGCTGACCCCGTCGGTAGACCCTGTTCTTCCATGGGGGTGGCGACAGAAGGGTCGAAAAGGTGCTGTTAAAAGTCGGCTGCAGGCTGGCTGTATCGTCTGATCAGATGATACGAGCTCCTCATTCGCCAGATACCACCCACTGATTTCTCCGCCAGCCATTCGTCGACGTCGTGACTGTGCCTCGGAGTAGTTTGTTCGACTTCGGTATTGTATCGGTTGAGACTCGCCGAATGTAAGTCGACGTCTTGTCTTGCTTTGGTATTGCTGTTGTCGGATCGTAAGAGTGTCTTCGAATATTCGGAAGAGGAAAGAGGCGAAGGTCGTAAGGGCCTGGCAGAGGTTGTGGTGGGGAAGTCCAGGGGTATATTGGCTGGATGCTTGGGGACCGTTGGTCCTTGCTCAGTGATTGTCGATGCTGTCCCAGATCTTGTTCCGATCGTGCTTGGCGTGGGGATGACGCTATCACCTTCTCAGGTGATTGTAGTCGGTGGTATGATTGTAGTGCCCTTCTCTTTTTAGTCACAAGTTTTACGATAGTCAGTCGCAATCCCGTGACTACTACCAACACGAGGAGGAAAACCCTTGGCAATTGCTCGTGTCCGAATGCATGGTCAGTAGTCGCAGTCGGCCTGGAGGTCGAGGATTCGCCCAGTGAAGGGGGCGGTAGAGGAGGCATGCGGAGAAGGGTGAAAAGACGGTCTGCAAAGAATTTCAAAGGATGATCAGCTCTGCATACGTGACAATTTCTTAGTATGGTATGATGCAGGTAACTGTTCTACGCGCCAGTCAGTATCGTAAACAGGGCATACGCGCGCTTTCATACAACTCACATGAAAAGATGGGAGAGCCCTCTGCATAAGCGCTGGACACTTTATGACCCGTTTAACGTCAGCAAACGCCCAGTCGATTCTTTTCTGTAGGATTTTGGATATGTCCGGGATATAATATATGTGTGTGATGAGGCGGGCGGCGGCAAGGTGTCGCTGCGTCTATGCCCGCCCCGCATACAGAAGATATAAGAGAATTGCACAGGCGGAAGCCATGCCACCAATACTGCACCCGACTCCACCATAGGTACCTTCAGGCGGTATGGTTTGAAACGCCAGCTACTCCTCGCCTTCTTCCTGCACCAAACTCTCTCACCACGGAGCCCGTGAAGCAACCACCATGACTGACGGTGACAGCGGCTCGTAACACTTCAGCTGTTCCGACAGCGCCGCATGCGATGGTTTACAGGACAAGGCTGCATGCTTATGCCGAAAAAAGCATGGCGGCAACAACTTTCAGCGCTCTTGGGGACTGCTATTCAGCTGGACGTCGGTGGTTGTGGCGGGCGCACGGACTCGACTGGACAGGGGTAGGCAGAGATCCGACTGTGCAACGGCGGGCTGGCTGCGTTTCGGACACCCATTATTATCCTTCTTCTGAGAAGCCTGGGCACGCCGCTTGGACGCATCAAAATTACTCCGATCGATGTCCTTCAGGGCGCGTGATCTTTGATGTTTGCGGCTTCAGCTGTATTGGAGACGCCATACGAGAGGTTGGCTTCCTATATACAGGCCTCTCGGGCGCAGAAACGGAACACGCGGAACGAGCTTGCACTATCAAGTGAAGCAAGCAAGCAAGCAAGCAAGCAAGTAACAAACAAACAGACCGTCTCAGGTTCTCGACAACCGACATCATCATGCGTCTGCTGGCGCGGCCCACTTGACCTAGTTCACTCTGCATGCGTTCACCTAGACCCTCCGTCCACCTCCACAAATTACGCAAAGTACCGATCCACCACACGGCGCACACATGGCGTCGTGGCGGTCCTGCAGTAAAACCCTGGACCTCAAAATATCTCTCCGTAGCGAGATCGTGGTGGTCCCTGATCGACAGCGCCATACACGCCGACTCTAGTCTTTTCCGGTCGATAGAGCCTTCGTCGCCCAGTCATGCTTCACTGTGGCATCGAGAACCATGGAGCCAAGAGAGAGTGGTCGATTATTGATCACTCGTTGGATCGACTCGGTCTGAAGCCATCCTGTCCACAAATATTCCGTAGGCTGCCTGAACTACGCCCACCCAGTAGTTCAACATTGCTAGCGATCCCAATCTCTCGATCGAACTATTCTCGACTAAAGAAATTTCATAGTGCAGCGCTTCGCTCGTGCGCTTCCATGATTCCCAATCGCATTTCCGGTCTTCAATGCTACTCAGCTGCCGCGTACGCCGCTTCAGCGTAAGACCACGGCATCTTTCAGGCCCACCAAGCTGATGCCGATTCTTACCGACTTTCACGGCGATTCCGAATGTCTAGAAGTCGAAAGATTGCTAACAAACGAGCCTGTTAGAGGCCTCAGGGCTTTAGTATCCCTAGGGCACCACTTATAGGTGTACTGGCCATCATGAGAGCTGACTACCAGCATCAACACTTCACTGGATCACACGCGAAGTATATCTACTAGAAGGCGAAGATTGCGATGGATTTCAGCACGGACTCTGATCCACTCTCAAATCAGTTGAATGCCTCCATCAGTCTACGGCGATGCCGTTGCCACCCTACGCACGTGACCGGTCTGTCACTGGACTTTCTTAATGCGTCGTCATATAAAGAGGTTCGCTTACTCATATAATCAAACTCTTTATTCCCTTCGCCGCCCACTTCAGCTCCAGAGCATACCCCTACCCCGAATTCCACCCGAGTCCACCCCGCAGCCAGGCACTGCCGTAGAATGTCTGCACCATGTTGCACAGCCACACACCTTCACCACGTTCTCTTCGCCCTTGCTTCGCCCCGGTCATATTTGCGTATGGAATCAGAACCTTGAAATGACGACCTTGTTGCCTAATTACCTGTATCATCCGAATGTTTTCGGCTGCAGGCTCATTCGTACTGTTGGCTGACTTTGCCTCCCGTCGTTGACATCTAGGTCAGACTTGCATGCAAATTCTCACTGGTTCAGGTTTATGGAGCCACGCGACGAAGATGCTTTAATAACTCCGCCTTCCCTATTTACTGCTTGTCGTATTTAGGCATTGAGGATGCTGGTAGCTCCAGAAGTTCCTGATGGTGGGGTGGAACCAAGTGTTGAAAAATCTGCACACCATAGTTCATCAGTGACACTCGATACATTTATAATGACTGTTAACATGATGATCTCTTTTCTTACCATTTCATTTGGAATACAGGCGTTCTGCGCAGCACCTCTATCCCACTACTGGTCCATGTGATTCTATTATCACCCGATGACCTCGTCCCCAGTCATCAAATCCAGCATCGGAACTCTTCTCTCCCCCTTCCATTCAGGTTCCCATCTTCCCATCCTCTTCTTCATCTCCACGTAGTCTACCGCAACCCCCTTCATAGCCTCCCACTTCACCAATCCCTTGACCACCCCCTTCTTCCCCAGCTCCTCAACAGCAGCCTGCATCCACATCTCATCACTGTACTCGCTCAGTCTAGCAGCATTGACTGGGATTGCTGCCAAAATGGCATCGACTTCTTCAACCGAAGTAGTGATTTTGCCGATGATGATGCGTACTGAAAGCTCTGTTTCGGCTTGGACGTCGTCGATGTCATCCCGGTCGTATCGCCACGGCTGTGCCGTGTTTAAATCATCGACGAAGGGGTTATCCAGTGCGTTTTTGATGTCATGTTTGGTGACTGGTTGGGTAATTTGGGGAGCCATGTACTTGGGCGAGATGAAGAGGGCATAGTGGTAGGTGTCTAAGTAGTTGCTGTGGTGGGTGTAGAGGGCAAGTTCGAGACGGGGCTTTTTGTTTTTGTTGATTTTCATACGGGGCATTTTATCTGTATGAGATCTGGTATGAATGATGCGATTGGGTGAAGGGACCAAAGGTGGTGGTCTGATTCTGAGACTGGTTGTTCAGAAGGCGAGTACGGATTCGAGATTGATGTGGCACGCATGACGTAATTACGGACTATTCCATCATCTCCACAAAGCAACTATGAGAATTGAATTTATGGTATGAATTACAGTCGAATGCCGTCTTGCTTTAAGAGCCGTTCTCCGTGAACGTTTTATTGTCCCCAAACCAGGCGGACCAATTGCTATCGCGGTATTTGGTGTATAACTAGTGAAAAGGAGAAGCGATAGTATGTTCCTGGAACCAATCGAGCGACTCTCAAAATGTTTTTGAGAGGAAGCAGCAACTCCAAAGACACCATGTGCACTCTCCAAGGGTTTCATGGTCGGGAGAATGAGCGAGTATACCGTTGTCGAATTGGTCAATTTCGAAGCTTTGTTGTTCGTCGTTATGATGTCAAGATCTAGACTCAAAGCCACCCAGGTGTGGAAATCTTCGAGAGGAGTAGCCTTTTGGAAGAACAGAAGAAGCACAAGACCAGGCCGAAGGATGTGTAGTCATCGTTTGAGGGTTGAGCAGCAGACCAAGAGTGAGTTGGCGGTCGCTTACACCTCCCCAAATCGTCGTAGCTTCCCACGTGCGTATCGCCTGCACCTGCCTGCCCTACTCTATCGACGCCATCCCACCTCCACCACGCCATACGACAGCAAACATGGCCGGAGATTCTGTGTACAGTCCTTGCTTCTCCTCACCTCCACCACTTCAGCACTCGCTCCTCACCTACTCGGAGCCACCCTAAAGCGCCGCCGCCGCTATCGCCAACACCACCGTACAACTCAACCACCAACTCTTTCACCATGACGATGCAAGTCTCCCGTATGACTGAAGCCGACATTGACGGCGCAATCGACACGATCCAGCAGGCTTTCGCCAATGACCCCTACAACAACTGGGTGTATCCGGACCGCGAAAAGGTACCCCCCTCAAGTCTTTTCCCCTCTTGCAGCATCTAAGAGCGCCCAGGTCTCACTCGTGCGTAATCGCGTCTCCCTCACCCTCCGCTGCCACTGGGGTATTCAACATGGCCTCTTCTACGTCGCGCGCTCTGCCTCAGACCCTACTAGGATACTCGGCTGCGCCATGTGGCTCCCTCCCACCCCGCCCTCGCAACCACAATCCTGGCCCGTGTACCTCTCTTTCTGGTATCTCTGGTTCAATCAAATACGCATGAACCTCCGGTACGGCCGCGGCGGGCTATCGACAAAACGGTACTGGATATGGAAGGAGCGACAGGCGGAGGCGCAGAAGGAGCTGTGGACGAGCGAGAAGGGGTATTATTTCTGCAATATCGTGACGGTGTTGCCGGATGTGCAAGGGCAGGGTGTGGGAAGGGCCTTGATGGAAGAGGTGCTGAGAATGGCGGATAAGGAGGGTGTGCCATGTTATCTGGAGAGCAGTAAAAATGTGCCGAACGTGGCTATTTATGAGAAGTTCGGGTTCAAACTGGTGCGGGAAATGGCTTGTGAAGACGGAGAGCGGGAGAAGGACAAGATCAAGTTGTACTGTATGGTTCGGGACCCGCAGCCGGCCAAAGGTGTCACGGCCAGATCTTGAAAGAGCAAGAAACTTGCATTGGGAGTATCATGATGTCGATCCTCTTGAATCAAATATTTCGTCAAGTCTCCACTCTTCCGCCCTCTTAGGTCCGTCGTCCCAGAAGACGCCATCCCATCCTTCGAAAACTTTCCTTGCTGCCCTCTCCCGACTCTCATAACCTCCCCCTCTACCTACCTCCCTCATTATACGATACGCTCCATCCATAGCAGGCATCAGGTTCGTGTCATTGCTTCTCATTACCGCGTTACTAGCCGCTTGCAGCACTCGTGGTATAATCTCTTGAATCCACCACACATTCGGTAACAAGCTGACAAACGCAAACCACCAACCCACAATAACGAGAGCACGCGGCTCCTTCATAGACACTAAGGCGAAGAATTGCGGAGGCAGGAATGAAGGGAGCACCATGACGCGAGTATAGAAGTCGGGCTGGAGATGTTCATAGTACAGCAAGAGGAAGATAGGACCAAGAGCGTGCAAGGCGGGAAGAATGATCGAGGCTTGGGAAGCTATCGGTTTATCTGTCGATGCAGGCTCCACCAGGCTTTTCAGTACGACCATGAGTGGCGGCGGGAGGAAAACCGGAAACGGCAATTGCCACGAAGCTTGCTTCTTCCACAATGAAGGTGCATGTGGCGATGTTCCTGCATTCATCAGCCCCACAGGCCTGAAGGGCAGATTTGACATGTCTCTTCCTGGACTGGTAGGTGACTCTGGTGATGGAGGTGTTCTTTCCGGCATCGGCATCTCATATGTATTAGGTGGGTTTGGTTTCAACGGATTGTCATCAGTGTCCCGTGGACCAACCCAGAACCTAGGATCCGTGGGTATACATCCCAGCATTGGCGGAGGCGGCAATGTGTTCATTTCGCGCCTAACCATGGGGTATGTGCGTAGTTGTCCGCGGTGATGTTACTCAAAGCCTTTGTATATGCATTCAGAGCCTTTTGTCGGTAGTTCAACATAAGGGCTTTGGTGCGGGGATCGGGATTCTCAGCATTCATGTGGGCTGCCGACATGCCCAGGACTGAGTAGAGAAGGTAGTCTGTTTCAATGGCTTTTGAAGGCGCCCAGTCCCGGTTGAGGTATATAGTCGAGGAGTCGGGACGCGCGGACATGGTGCGCCAAATCGTCTTCTTGTAATGGTCTAGTAGTTGAATGTCAATGACGGTGAGTTAGCCAGAGGAAGTGTGGATTGCTGGAACGAGACTCTGTGCCCGGGAATCAGAATCCTGGACGTCCTGGGTTCCATCTACATCGCTGGGGTGGTTTGGTTGGTCATTTTGAGGGGATGCAGACCCCTCAGAGGACGACCTGGGTTCCTGGGGATATATACAATCGATCTTTCGCAGCACGCAATGTCCACAAGCGGGCGAACCTTCATCACACTACTGACACTATTAATCTCATTCCATTCGCAATCTACATGCCAGCTCACCTTCACTTTCCTCTTCTTGCATATTAGGCATCCCCCCCGGGACTTTTTATGTGGCCGTTTGCTTACGAAGCCCGCGCTTCGGCGCGCCATTTGAGCGTAAAAAATGTAGTTGACGTGACGATGTAAGAAGCTTTGCTTATTCTCAAGTGTTGCTACAGCGGCCAGCAGTGATCGCGGTGAGGGTGCAAAGATAACGTAGTAGCTATTCATTCTCTGGATATCAAGTTTCGGCCCCCAATTCTGAGCCGAAATGCTTTAAAACTTTAACAATAGTCTTGGAAAATATATAGAAGACTAGATTTAAGAATTAAGAATTAAGAAACTATTGAGCCTACATGATTGTGATCAAGTAGGAAACAGAGGCTATTATATATACCAGCCTCCAAGACCAGGCAAACTGTTGTGATGTCGATATGCATTGCACCAACATTCGCACTCGCGTAAACAACCCTCTTGGGCGGAGGCGAGTATAGATACCATGGACGACGGGGCTGAGGAGCGAGATAGCCACAGAGATTACATTCCTGGCATTAGACGTAGATAAAACAACCTTGAAGCTTTGCAGTGCAGAGGACGCTAAGTTCGCATTCGGAGGAGGAGCCAATCAGCGCTCGGCTTCCTGGCTTGGCGCGCACCCATTGAGAGCATACACAGTGCCATGTAGGCAGACGTGGATTTCTCCGTAGAACAGTATGGTGCCTGCAGATATACGTCGAGTCTATCCAAAGATGGCACCAGAGGCTTGATGCAGATGTATGCATCCACCAGCCTGGCGATTCCATCCAGGATAGAGAGTGTGGAGAAGGAAAAGACCCTTCGCCCAAGCATCGCCAGCCCTGCGGCATGAGACTTGGGAAAGGAGACATCGGA
This sequence comes from Corynespora olivacea, assembly GCA_019202945.1. NCBI lineage: Eukaryota > Fungi > Ascomycota > Dothideomycetes > Pleosporales > Corynesporascaceae > Corynespora > Corynespora olivacea. The sequence goes on from JAGQEM010000042.1 coordinate 126,842, forward strand.
TGCGAGGAAGATGGCGAAACGCTCGAATTCCATCCCTCCAGGCCACGCTGGCCTTCGGGGGCCATAGGAGGACAAGAGGTGAGAATGGGGAATTGCAGGGATCGAAGCTCCAGCCTAGCGCGCCAAGCAACACTCGGATTATTTCCCACCACATCGAGAACACGTTGCTGAAGCCGACCCTCTCTCCATCGCCCATCGTCGGAAGGTCTTCACCACCACTTCTTCACTTCTCCTTGTTTTCTTCATCCGCCCCAGGGCCCGAAACACCGCAAGCATGAGCGGCCGTAAGTCTCCCCGCTGCGCGTCAACGGCGGCGCAAGAAGAAGACGAAGGAGGCGCGCAAGCAATATGCAGAACATTTCGCTGACATCGCAATGCGTCGCAGTACGGTTCCTCGACCTCGTCAAGCCCTTTGTCCCTCTCGTTCCCGAGATCCAGCTGCCGGAGAGCAAGGTGCCCTTCAACAACCGCCTGGTATGGACCGGTCTCACGCTCCTCGTCTTTCTGGTCATGAGCCAGATGCCGCTGTACGGAATTGTGTCCTCGGACACGTCAGATCCGCTGTACTGGCTGCGCATGATGTTGGCGAGTAATCGGGGAACGCTTATGGAGCTGGGTATCACGCCGATTATCTCGTCGGGCATGGTTTTCCAGCTTCTTGCCGGAACCCATCTGATTGACGTGAACCTGGACCTCAAGTCCGACCGCGAGCTCTACCAGACGGCCCAGAAGCTTCTCGCCATCCTCATCTCCTTCGGCCAGGCCGTCGTCTATGTCATCTCCGGTCTCTATGGGCAGCCCTCTGACCTCGGCGCCGGTATCTGCGTGCTTCTCGTCATCCAGCTCATCATCGCTGGTCTGATTGTCATCCTCTTGGACGAGCTCCTCCAGAAGGGCTATGGTCTCGGCAGCGGTATCTCTCTCTTCATTGCCACCAACATTTGCGAGTCCATCATGTGGAAGGCTTTCTCGCCTACGACCATTAACACTGGCCGTGGCCCCGAGTTCGAGGGTGCTATCATTGCGCTCGTCCACTTGCTCTTCACCTGGCCCGACAAGACCGTCGCCCTCAAGGAGGCCTTCTACCGCCAGAACCTGCCCAACGTCATGAACTTGATCTCCACCGTCATTGTCTTCGGCGCTGTTATCTACCTCCAGGGTTTCCGCGTTGAAATCCCGGTCAAGTCTGCTCGCCAGCGTGGTGTCCGCGGATCGTACCCCGTCCGTCTGTTCTACACCTCGAACATGCCTATCATGCTGCAGTCTGCCCTGTCCTCCAACGTCTTCCTGATCAGTCAGATGCTGTACTCCCGTTTCGCCGATAACCTGTTGGTCCGCCTCCTCGGTGTTTGGGAGGCCAAGGAGGGATCCGCTCAGCTATTTGCCACTTCAGGTGTTGCATACTACATGTGCGTATATATAGACACTGGTTTTTAAAAAAATTGGTACTGACTGAATCCAGGTCTCCTCCTCTTAGCATCACCGAGGCTCTTTCCGACCCCCTCAAGACTGCCGTCTTCACCGTCTACATGCTCGTCGCCTGCGCCGTCTTCTCAAAGACCTGGATTGAGGTCTCCGGCTCTTCTCCGCGTGACGTTGCCAAGCAGCTTAAGGAGCAGGGTCTTGTGATGGCAGGCCACCGTGAGGAGTCCATGTACAAGGAGCTCAAGCGCGTCATTCCCACTGCTGCCGCTTTCGGCGGTGCTTGCATTGGTGCTCTCTCCGTTGGAAGCGATCTTCTCGGAGCTTTGGGCAGTGGAACTGGTATTCTCTTGGCCGTCACCATCATCTACGGATACTTTGAAATCGCGGCCAAGGAAGGCGACATGGCTGGCCTGAAGGGTATGGTTATGGGATAGATGGCCCCCTTTCATATTGGCAATGAATGAAGGCGAGAGCTGTGGTGGTTTGATCTTTATATGCTTGCATAGGTTGATGATAAGGGGGTCGTTATTTTGTAGGTGCTTGGACAGCGCTGTTCTGTAAAAACACGATAGTGAATTGTAAAAGCAGGCATCGTATGCTAGACGGTCTTCGTTGGTTGTGTTGAACTCGGCGCTCGGCTTGGGCTTAAAAGCAGGCATGGGATCAAAAACAGGTTGTGTGCTTTCTTCCTGGCTAGATATCAATGAGATTGCGAGAGCGTAATGTAAAATCACGATATTCACTTTTCCACCAAACTTTCCCTGGCCCCTTCCAAGTAAAAGAATAGCTCCCCTGCTTCTTCCAAATTGTCACGTTGGATATCATATCCCACGCCATCCCCAGTTACACTGAGGTGGAAGGTGATCCTTGCTGTGCTTTGCAATGTCATGATGTAAAAACTGCAGTCAACATCGACGGTGGTCAGGCCTGAGGGTGCTTTGTCCCAGTCGACAGAAATGTAGAATCAGCCGTAACTTTGTCGCCAAAAGTACCATCTCTCTGCGGGTGAGATTGTCGGTCCATCATGAAGTGCCAGCTCTGGAACATGAAAACCTCATAGAATGACGACTGGATGCTAGAGCCCATAAGTTTTTCAAAATGTGACCGGCGTGTCTTCCATTTCCCCATCCCCTCCCATGTCAACCGCCCGAGGCGTTTCCCAATCTTTCGCCCGGAAAACACCCATCTCGATTAAGTCTTCTGAGCTCTCTGGATATGTGAGTTAGCCAAAGGGCTAAACATCCCTTCCTTGCTCCACCGACGAAGTCGCCATTGGTTCATAAGAACTTGGAAGAAGTGGTTCACCAGTAGCGGTGAAAGCGATAACTTCAACGACGACAGTGAGTGGTGCTGAATAGGAGGCAGGTGGTAAGGAAAGGGTAGGGGGCGCTTGATAACGGCGATGCAATATTGAATACAATATTGAACCACGGGTAAGTCTCTTGCGGTCATGGGAGTGGGATATTTGTGATATACTGCACAACTTCACTCATCATTCACCCATCCTTACCAACCACATGCAAGAGTCAGTCCTTTTGCTCGCTGGCCTCTACCGTCAAGTCTCAAAATCTTTCAACAACCAGACCTCGAATGTGTTTCCATTTCTCGTTTCCCATTTCAGATCATCCATACATGTGGTGTAACATCGAAGTGTGGTCCACAGATGAAAATCAACCGTTTCCCGCACGGACCCGCAGGGGTAGCAAGCACGTGAATTTTTTCGGTACTATGCTCGCCGTGCGCTCACACAGGCATCGTAGAAGCTCTGCAGGTTTGGAAGCCGTTGGTGCTTTTAAGGCCCATATCTTGAGCGAGCGGTGTCTTGATAAGGCGTTGATACGACGAGAGAGCACAAGAAACTCCGTGAAACTACGAGGCAGAGGCGCTGCCAAGTGCTGACCAGAGGAAGTTGATGCGTGTCCATCACTACGCGAGATGGGACGAAACCGCGCATCGATCCTATCGGTGTGTAGGTTGCAGGTCGATTACGAACTGATGTTGGTTTAAAACAGTGCAGTTTGATCGGGTTTCCGAGACGTTTCCCAACAAGCAGGCTGCCGCCGGAGTCCGAAGCCCGGACAGTCGCTAAATATCGTCCTCAACAGGAAGGTTGACATACATACTATGTAGCAAGTAGGTAAAATGTAGTCTTCTAGTTCCATAGGTATCGGTTAGCAGGGTATAGAGACTTCGGAACCGTGTCATGTTTCGGTCCTCCACCTATTTCCAGTACATTGCCGGGCATGTATAGCTCTTTCCCCATCAGAATGGATCCAGGTACTGCCTCAAGACTACTGGTTCACAGGGAAGTGTAACGCATGTGTGATGAGCGCGTAAGATGTGCCGGTGGCGGCCCTGCCAAATGGAATCTTGATGGTCACAGGTGATTAAATAATGCCCTGATGCCCAAGACTAGCTGATGCTGAAGGCTGGGTCGAATATTGGCCCTGTGCAGATGAATGATTACACACACACACACACACACACACACACACACACACCTTGTGCCCAGTCCTGCGTGAGTGAGCGTGTTATGTGGAGATGGTCAGAGTAGCGCGGCATGACCGGCGAGAAACGGTAGCGTTCCTCCAGTGGAATGAGAAGAGGTCGACGGAAATCGCGGAAGCAAAGAACGAAGAGACGGATACGTAGTACAAAGCAGGATGTCATGATGAAAGGGAAAGCGCATCATGTTCCAACCGACCAGGACCAGCTTGCGATGGACATGAGCTGTGCAGGCGGTCTGTTTGAGGCTGGGTCAGGTCTCCCTGGTCGTGGAGCAACCCACCCACCACACGGTTCGTACGAGGTTGGGGTAAGCAGCACCGTTGACACTACCCACATGCCCCGTCGAGCAGGTTTCTCCATCTGCCTGGGTAGGCAGAGAGCAGTCGTCATCAAGAATAGATTGAACCATCGGTCGAGCGCATCGTGAACCGAAGTGAACATCTTCGCCAAAAATAGCGACGGCGAAATCCTTGACTGCCGCCGTTGCGGATGCAAGAACAGGCCGTGACGAAAAGAAGAAGGAGCGACAGGCGGCTTCAGCTGGGTGGGGTGCAAGGTGATGGAGAGGATGGAACCCGGTATGGCATGGCATGGCACGATTTAGCCGCCTGATGGATTTTGTTGGTGAGACGGGCTGTCAGCCATTTGCTGTTGGATTTGTGTACGTGGATCGTTTCCACAGTCGATGCACTTGCCGTACGTGAGCGCCTAGCGGCCGGGGCCAGCCCGTGATTGGTGCCGTCGTTGGATAGTACACAAGCCCGCCTTGTGGCTGGTAGACATTTCTCGGCTGCAGCACTGGATGCATGAGCTTCAGGAGTGGCTGCAGGCCCCGGCCGTACGTGTGAGTTCACGGGCGAAACTCATGACTTGGTATGCAGATCCCCAATAAAGGCAGGATTCGCCGTTTGCGGCTAAGTGGGAGTAGCATGTACGTAGTACACAGGATACACGATACACGATACACGATACTCGATGCGGGACCGGTGTTGTAACTACTTTTAGCGACCATGGTAACAGTGCTGACCGGGGTCCGATCTCGGCATGTGCATTACATGGAAATAATGATCAGACAAACGATGTGCGTAAAGTAAGACCGACGTCCAGCTTCCCATACACTATCTACAGTACATGCAGTGCTGAATGTCCATGCCCTTGCTCCTCCGCGTAAGGGTGGCCCACCGTGCAGCAACCATCAGCTGGCAAGATCATCGTAAGCCGAAGCAATGCAACGCGAGAATTCTACTATGTAGGACCTGACTGGGGACCGCCGCAGCAGGCAGGAGGGCAAATCACGGCTCCATGCGTGAAACGGAGTCAGCTCGTTAGTATGACCGCGCGGTTCTGGACGACGTGGAGGCGCTTCCTGTGTTGTGTGTAGAGGAGCGGCCTTGCATGGAGGAGGGCTCGAGACATGGATGTCGGAGGCTGTGCCCAGTCGCTAATTGACGAACTCACTCGGCCGAACAAAGTTTCATCGAGCTGCGAACGTGAAGCGAACAAAAGTCATCCCGTGGCACCAGACCTTGGCTTTCTGTACGACTCCCAATGTTCCGTGTGGAGGTCAGGGCCGATGAGACGCCGTGTTGAGGCCGGTGGCATTCCAATTCGTGTTGCGTTGTGCCCATTACTATACACCGCCACCGCTTCCCTTTCCGACAAACCAGCGGCATGACTGGGAAAAGCACCCGTTATCCACTGCGAGAAGCTGAGTCAGGTTGAAATTGTACTGTATCTAAGGTGTGATTCGGCAAACCGGGGTACATGAAACCCGTGGCCATCCACGAGTGAGAGGGCTGGATTGGAGTGGAGGACTAGCGTGGAGTCTAGAACACGTAGCGAGCTCTTCGACCTCCACAAGACTGCAGCCGTCGTCATGCTGTACGAAATCTACCGAAAGTTGTCGCTTGCTGCTTGGTCAGGTGCGTTGGCGAAAAGCAAGCGACGGAGGAAGGCGGTTTCGATGAGTTCCCGTGGGATGAACGGACTAGTTCAACCTCACACTGTTAGATGTTGTCTCGTCTAAGATCTGTTTAGCTCTGCTCTGCTCCGCTTTCGGCAAGTCAGTAGAAAGTCTCGTTCCATGACACTTTGCATTCACCAAGCCTCTCTAGAAGGTTTTTTTTTTTTTTACTTTCCTACCTTCGACGCCACGTTTGGATCCACTCTTCTCGTGGCCACCAGCGATACGTCATTAAGGGTTTTCTTCCTTCCCGTGTTGCAGGCTGCCGGCTGTCACAGTTGCTTGGCTTGGGTTGGAGGCTTTTCAAAAAACTCTTCCTGGCCTCGCACATGCTTTCGGAGACTGACTAACAAATCCTGGAGGCGCTGCTGAAACCACACAATCTTGGTTGACGAAAATCCATTCATCACGGCTAGCCGCGCCAGGTTCTATCGCGCCAAACGCGACCTCAGATGCCGCAGCAATATGCCAGAACGCCGGTCAGCTCGAAGCCCCAACACGATCCGAATGTTTATGCAGGCAGTTGCATCTGCGTCTGAAATGTGCGACCCGGAGAATTGCACCTGTCGACATGGACTTGACCAACACATTCCGTCTCGTGATGCTCCGTCTCGTGATGCACAAGGGATTCAGGAGTTCTTGTTGGCCGTGAAGCGCGGGATGTGCTCAGCGTGCGACTCGGGCATTCCTGCGTTTGCACATCCACCCCCTAACAAGCCGCCATAACGGCTGGCTGGTGGGTGGCACTTTGCTGCTGATCGGAGCCTGCATGTATAGTAAGTAGTACGATCACTTTGCGAGTCCAGTTGCTGCCCGAGTCGATATCAGCACCTATTGCACCTATTCCCACCCACAGCAGCCGTGGCGCCCAGCACGATGTGTATTATTGGCCGCTTTTTTATTTTTCGATTGCGTCAGCACAAGGCATCCGCATCAGAAGTTTGGACGGCAGGCCTCTTGCAGCTGGCTGAGCGGCAACGATGAGTACAGTCATCCATGCATGACCACCAATTTGGTCCCAAGCCCGGGGGTTTTTGCGGTCGCTTTCTTTCTCCGGATGGCGACAAGTGCCTGCCTCCTTGGCTTGCCCCCCCCTGACGTGACCGGTTCGTTTGGCCGCCTCAACCTGCCCTTGTGTCCGCTTAGACCGCTGTCGATCACCCTGACGGGACGACGCCGGCTGCATCGCACAAGCCACCGGGGATTTCAAGTTATCGAGTCGTGTCGAATGGTACTGCCGTATGGGGCTAGCACACCGTGGGGAGATTGGTTAGGGCTGTCTCGGTGGACGGGGCTATTGATATTGCATACAAGTAATCTACACACCTAGTGCGCAGCAGAGCAGAGAGCCATATGAAGAAGATGGCTCACTTGCACACGGACCACGGATTCGTCCATCCTTTGCAGATGGCGGACTGTACATATCCGCGTGGGGAAAGGGAGCCACAGCAGCAACAAGACGTCGTTGCAACGTCTGCGAGCTGCCTAGGCGAGGGGGCAAAGAGATCGCTGCTGAGCGGGGAGGCTATCGACAGGCGGCATGGCATGGAACGCGCGTTTGTCCGCCGCCGTGAGCGTGCAAAGCAGGAGCCTGAAGACACTTTCCGGCACTGCCGCATCAGGAGCAAGCACAGTTGATGAGCAGTTTCAGCGACTCCACTTCGCATCCCACTCGGTGTCGGTGGGGAGCGTGCAAGTGCCCAACGTCTGTACGACGGGGATGGACTCGGTAGAGACAGGCCCACGGCGATGGCACTCCCACGTTCAAGGACCGGGGGGCGGGCATGCGGATGGGAGCCCGCCGGTGAGCTCAGAGCATCAGGCGCCTGCATGCTGTCGCTGTGATGAGGCTGGTGCTGGTCATTGCAGCAATTTCCGTGGGCTGCCGTTGGCTGTGCCATCCCAGCGCCGCCACCTGCACGAGTCTCTGACCCGTCTCCGTGCCATCGTATGTAGGGGGGGAGGGCCACCGGGGGGGCTGCCCTTAGCGGTTTCTGGAAGCCTCTTGGTGGGGACAGGGCGAATAAGAGGCCCGAAACCACGCCCACTCCCGGCGACAGGGCCCCCAGATCGCGCTTGGAGGGCCAGCGGTGCGGTTTGCTGAGGCCAGGGGCGCCCGGGCCAGTCCAGTCGTGAAGGTCCTCTCACCCTCTCTCTCCTTCACTCTGTGCGAAACTAGCCTCCTGCACCCGCCAAAGTTTGGCCCATCCCTCTCGCATGTGGCATCCCAGCGCGCCCCTGATTTGGGCCTCCTCCACTCCGCCCGGCATCAGCAAAATAGCACCGTGTGTCACCGGCTGCTGGCTGGGCGGCTAAACTGGGGCTGCTTCACTCGATTCGATCGCTGATGGCTGACCCAGCCGGTGCCAGCGTGCCAGCGTGCCGAGCGAAGAGCGAAGAGCGAGCCAGCGCTCGCCCTGCTACGTACGGTATGTCTATGCACCGCTAGGCGTCTTCCTTCGTCCAACATGCCCGCGCCGGCTGCGAGGACGGTAGTCCCAGTTGACCGCCTCCACGGCCGCCCCATGTGCCCATGCCCATGCACACACGACGCTCCAAGCCCTGGCTCCGAGGCCTGGCTGAGTCGCACTCGCACGGTGCGAGCAGGCAGTCTTCCCGTCGCACTATCACCGCCCGTTCATCCTCAGCATCGAGGTCGAGGACTTGGACGTGGACGCTTCCCTGGTCTGCCTCTGTTCGACCCAACCAACATGCACTGCACGGATCGTTGTTGCGCCATGATTCTTACCCGCGCGCTCCTGCCCGTCTCTCTGCCCGTCTCTCTGCCTGTCTCTGCCCGTCTCTGCCCGTCGTATGATTCGCGAGCAGCCTGGCGTTTCTTTTCATCGGCTGCGTCTCCATGCCAGCATTTCATTGATCAGCCCCTACCCGCGTTCCACGGCCTGGTCGTCACAGACCGTTCCTTCGTGGAGCTATCCCCTTGACAGCCCCATACAGACATTAACCTTTGCTTCATTGTCTGCCTCTAATCCTCTCTTGGTACCTTTGCCTTTGCCTAGCTTAGCCCTGCCACTTTCCTTGACCTGTGTCGCGTGGTACGGCCCTTCCATAGTCCTCCTTCCATCCGTCCCAATCTGTCTATATCTCTTGGCATCCCATATACCTATGCAGATGCCGCCATGGGATTAGCACATAGACGGATCTGAATCCGTTCTTTGTGACCTCGCCCGCCTGATAGTTTCCATGCACTGCAACTGCCTGGATATATCAAGACGACCTCACCTCGATGGCCTACTCTCTACCCCCCTACGACAGCAACAGCAACAGCAGCAACGACAACAACATGCCTTCACAGATGACCAACCACAACTCGTATGCACAACGGCGACCTTCACGGTGTTCCACCCAATCCGGACCGTACCTGTATCGTGTGGAGAAGCCCAGGAGCAACCACAACAGCCCGATGGTTGCTGAGAGGAGGAAGACGACGACCGGTGCAAAACTGTACGCTTCGCTGGACGACCATTATAGAATGATGATGGGCATTTCCGATGACGATGTGGAGGAATGTCTTGAGCCCACTCCTACTCGCCCAATGAGCTGGCACCCATCTTCAACGCACTTCAACACTCAACCAAGAGTGGAGCAGCTCCAACCCCAAGAATGGACTCGCCATCACTCCTCTTCATCCGGAAATTTTGCTCCGAGCTCCGACTTCTACTCGCTGTCTACACGAACCTCCTCTTACATGGAACCGACACAAAACTACACGGCGTACCCCGCTGATTATCAGTCCTACCGCGGAAGCCAGGACTCCGACTCCAGTTGTCAAACCCAACCATACAACCTCTCCTCGTACTCGACACCTGCTGCTGAGCCGATGCCGTGGTACCTTCAAGAGTGGGCACGAAAGAACCAGGAACAGACAATGAAGGCGCAGTATGAAACTACCGACTTCTTGCCCATCCAACACCCATCAACAAAGCAAGAGAAGGATGAAACCATGGAAGACTCTGGGAAGGAGCTGGTTGGTATGGGACTCTACGATGCACCTGACGCCACTGCCGGTTGGGGTTCTTTGATGGAAGCCACCGGCAAAGGATTGAAACTTGAAGAGACATGGCAACCGCCAGAAGACGAAGACGAAGACGAAGACGAAGACGGCGACGACGACGACGAGGAAGAAGAGGACGACGCAAGCTCGGATGGCGAGGACGAGTTTCCCCCGCCACCACCTCCGGCCCAGCATCAGCCGCAGCAATTTCATGTCCCAGCCATGAAGCCCCAGATGCCCGTTAATCTGGCTGGGCAGAGTTTCTTCTTGGATGAGGATGATTCCGTCACCAAAGAATGGTGGTTTCATCAGCTCAGACAACCGTCGATGCCAGTGCGGGACGCTGGTATTGGCTACGGCTGGTTGTGAACTATCACACATGTCGGTCAAAACGATTTCGGTTTGACACTACGCACCCACTCCATACTTTACCTTCATTTCACCATTTGTTTTTGAAGCATAGCGATGGCGTACTGAGAATAAACTTCCACATATCTATCTGTTCTAAAGAGATGGTTGATGATACCCCAGCCTTCATTTGGCGACCATACAAGGCTTGAGCCTAAGGAAACAGTTCCTCGAGGTCATACGACATGTACATCTAAGATACGCATGCATGAATAGCGCGGCCCAACGAAAGAAAAGAAATCAATTCTACAAACCACCACTACTCGCTTTGCAATTACCGTGCTGTGATTTCGCTTGCTTTATCCGCTGGTGCTACATTCGACAATACCACACCACGCCGCACTGACGCTGACGCCAAATCTGGGCACCCATTACTCAATCCCCACACCAACAACGATCAAACCAGCAAGATCCCACGTTTCCCAAGCAACTCTACCCAAGAGGCCCAGCTCACTAGTCGGACCGTCTAACGAATAGCACGCCGAGGCGTGCACCCTCCCACTCCCATTATCCAGACAGTGCAGGCACCACACCGGACTATTTCTCGCTTCTTTGCTTTTGCGGCTTGCCGTGCGTCAGAGCGGACCCACTGGCAGCCAGCAGCGTCGGTTTGCCATGCGGGGCCATGGGGTCAAAGTGCGATTAAGCTCTGAACTCGCCTTTTTCTTACGCCTTGGTAACTCGTAGTTTTTCGCTCGACGCGGTCTCGCTGCACTTACCTTTTCCACTCTCTTTGCTTAGACCGCGATAGTCGGAAACCTAACGATGGATGACCTTTGGACGCACGTCTCAAGCGTGCACGCCCGACGGAGGCCTGCTCTGGAGTTGGATTTGACGATGCCACGGTGCGCTGGTCTTGTAACGTCACCGCTTGTCGGAGGTAGATCAGTGTCAGTGCGGAGTTGTGATTGGTGGGGCGCCGTCTATCGATAACGGATTTTTTTTAAAGAGAAAAGACGAGGGAACGTCGGCGAATACTGCGTAGACGCGACTTCACGTGCATGCATTAACCCGCCTTTCCCGGCGTTCTAGGTTTGTGATCATCATCATTGGCATAACAACCACGTAACTACGTGGCATAGGTCATAGCGCGCGCCTCGTTTCTGTCAAACTTCCGGCGCGAAAGAGATAGAGTAGCTTTTGTGGGGGGCGACAGATGGAGACGTCGACGCGGTTTGTGGCTACGGCATGGCGGGACAAGTGGGAGCTCTTTGATGTCCGGAGAGAGATTTTCGGTGAGGATTTGGAGGGTCGGGAGAGAGCTGTCGATAAGGTATGTGCTGTCGAGATGTGTTGGACCGGAAAAGGGAAGCTGATATTGATGATGATGACTAGATACTCGCATGGCGCGTACGCCAGCGCGAACTACCATTGTTGCTCGAGTCAACGGCGGACATTGTCGATGCCATCATTCAGGACACACGAGGTCTCTTGCCTCATCATGCATTGAGACTCGTATACGCTACGGCCATCTCGAGGTATGGTAGTTCTTTCCTTCTTCCGTCGTTGATTCTTCGCTCCTTCCATATCCCAGTTACCTCAACGGAACATCACTTCTCCTGGGAATGATTTCCTGACGCCTGGTCAGATTTATCACCGGCTTAGCAGATACCCAAACCGACCTCTCCCGCCTCCGTCCCTCTTTCTTCCTACCTCAAAAGACGCTCCAATTTCCGCTTGCTCTTCGCGAGACCCGCCACTGCATCGTTCATCGACATCTTCCCTCTCTGGCCGAGCTGAAACGCGCGGCCCAAGAGAGTCTTGACTGGCTCTGGGAGTGGTACTGGTCTCATCTCGATGCTGCGTTCGCCGATGCCGGGAAAGATGGGGATCCGGGCAGGGAAGCGCTGTCCGAGAGGGAAGTAAAAGAAAGGTTGCAAGGGATCTTGAAAGCATATGTAAAGGCAAGGAGGAATGAGGTCAAGAGTAGAGCAATAGAAAGTAAGGCAGCGGGGAACGCGATGTCGAACTATTCGCTCCTCGGTGTACCAATAAGAACGAAGCAGAGGTTGCTGCTCGAGCTTTTGGTCGACGAAACAGCTGTACTTCCAGCTGATAAGAAGTTCGGCACAAGCATGTCTGGCGCTTTCCTCGTCTGGTCACCTTTCATCATCACTCTTTGTAAAAGGGTGTCTGGGTTTCTCCAAGCACTGCTCGAGCGCATGGTTCATGTTATGAGTGCATCCTCCACGAAAGGAATGCTCGACGTGGAGCAGGATCCAGTAAGAGAGGGCATGCGCGATTGGGCCGTACACATGCTGTCGTCGACCGAGTGGAAGGAAGCATGGCACCAGCATAACACACAAAGCACGCGAGGAGGTCTGGAACGATTGGTGGAATATACGCTAGGCCAGGCCTTTCTTACCCCGACGTTTTGGACGCTGAATCTGGCGGAGTCACTGCTGAAGTACGAGAAGCTCACTGGACGAGAATCGTGGGTTGAAATTCTCGAAGCGGCGAAGAGTGCAGGCGCGATGGTGATTGATGAGGAGCAAACATCAGTAACATCAGTAACCCCCGAGCTGACGGAAGAGATGAATGTCGATTCCGCAGACGCCGCTCTACCAATTCGTACACCTAAGACGAAACAGACGATTGCGAAGTTGCGCGGCCCACAGAAGAAGATTGGGCTGTGGAAACCACAACCTATTGGCATGATACCTGATGGGTGGGAGTTTGATGAGGAGGACGAGGCTCATCACCCGTGAACAACCATGAATTCAAGTGGGATGTTATTTTATTCCCCATATACGGACACTATCTTGCCGTAATACTACTCTGTTGGATTCAAAACACTTCTGTGCGCTCCAAGTTCGTGTGTGATTTCGCGAGAGACCAGATGACATGCAGCTTTTGTTGCTCCTGGGAAGGCCTCGCTCTTTAGTCTATTGATTTACCCCCTCTCCCATCTCCAAAGTTGGTCGTTTGCTTGTGCTGCCTCATGTTCGTAGTCTGTCTGTTTGGTCTTGGATGCTCAGCCCATGCATCTTCGCCAGCTCTTTATCTGGTCTTTCCCAGCTGTTAGCACCTCGTCAACCACACACAAAATACACAGGTACAACGTGACATGCAACGTAAATCCACAATACCCTCTTACATCATAATATCCGCATCAGGCTGCCAAAGATAGAAGTCCTTATCCCCGGTCGCCAGTAGATTCGTCCTGGGATTATATCCCACAATCGCAGCCTTGCCATGGCCGGGTAGGACTTCCGTGGGCTCGAGATAATTGTTCGCCGTGGGTGGTTTCGAAATGTCCCATACCAGCAATCCGTCGTCTCCGCTGCCGCCAATGAGGTATTGGCCATCTGGTGTCGCGCATACGTCGCCCTGACCGAGGGCTGTGGAGGTACCATTCGATGTATTGATCTGATTCGGCGGCTTTGCGCTTGCGGGGAGACGACCCGAGTGGCCGGCTTTGCGATAGCAGAAGTGCGTTATGTCGCCTGAGAACGCATCGAGAACAAAGTGACCGCTACCTGTTGTGCTAATTATCAGACTTTTTCCATCGTTCGTGAACTCCATCTTTGTCCAGTCTCCGCCTTGCGGTCCGAGGAAGCTCTGCTCGTGCTCCAAGAGGTCGAAACTCGCAAAAGGCGGCTTGTCGAAGTTGCGCACATCGTAGAGGACGACAGAGTGTGTTGGTGGTGAGGCGATGGCGATGACGGTTGCGGAAGGGTCGTACACTGCTAGATACGGTGCGTGCAGATTCAGCAAGCCAAAGTAGTTCGGGCTTCCCAAGTTCCATAGTCGCACCGTGTTATCCCGCGAACAGCTTATGAATTGATCTGAGCTGGGGCATAGCGAGATGCTTGTCACCGTATCCGAATGACCCTTGAAGTACCTAATGTACGAATTGTCGTGTGTCGAGAGGAAGCGAATGGTGTCGTCGATCATGGTGGAAGCGTAGATGATGCTCTGAGCATGGTGGGAGAAGCGCGCGAGGTGGACGCCATATTTCTGCGACTTGAGCTCTTTGGCGTGTTTTCCCTCCTTGCAATTGTAAATTTGGAGTGTGTTGTCGTTGCGGGCTACGATAGCGAGCTCGCCAGTGTCGTCGAAGTCGAGAGACGTGATGAAGGTGCTGGAGCTGGGAGTCTTGAAACGCTGAATGGATGTCAAAGAGGCAGTTTCACAAAATGCTCAAGCCTATCGGACATACTCTTGAAGGCCGGAAAGCTGCTATGACGTCGCTGACTTTCTGTGTCGTAGCTCCCCCCGGCGGCAGAGGGGCTCCAGGCGTCGCTGATCCCGTCGCCATGCTGCTTCGTGGACTGACCTGGGTCGTCACCAGAGCTGCAGAAGCATTTCTGGTACGCGACTAATCGCCGTTGGGAAATTTGTCGCGAGCCTCAACCTCGATCAATCTCTCGTTCTCGTATCCTCATCTCGATGCAGAGCGTGGAGAAAGAAGGAAGGGGAGCTCGGACCCTGCTTACGTAGCGTAGCCTAGCCCGGCTTAGCGTGATTGGAGCTCCGGGATCGGGGGTCTCGGAAGTCTTCCTGACTAGATATTATTCAGATTATCTGCTGAGACTTGTTTCTCAATCAATCATCGTGTGCTCGCACCGGCCTCGTGAGGGGAATTTCGGCGTCTTATCATTCTATAGGCCCATAGGTTGCTGGTCGCGCGTTGCTTCTCTCTACAGACTGGGCTGGCTGGCGCTTTCCTCAGGGTTCCGAGCGGTGAAAGCTACAAGAATTCAAATGGCGACAACTATAGGGTAAGAGAGCGTCGCGTTGCAGGGAGCACTATCTCTAACCCGTGATTCTACCAGGTCCTTCATTGCGGGTGGCATTGCAGCGTGCGGTGCCGTAACGGTTACCCACGGATTCGAGACGGTCAAGATTCGGTATGCGCCATCGCGAAGTCTTCCCAGCGCAATGCACTCATACTCTTCAGATTACAGCTACAAGGAGAACTGCAGTCGAAGAAGGAGGCTGTACGGTTATACAAGGGCGTCTTCCATGGTGTGGGTGTGATTCTAAAGAATGAAGGACCCAAGGGGTTGTTGCGAGGTATCAATTGTGCGGTATGAGGAGCCTCAGCAGAAGGAAGAGGAGAACAAAAGCTGACATGTGCGCAGTATGTGTACCAAATGACACTCAATGGCTGTCGGTTAGGCTTCTACGAGCCTTTGCGCAAAACGATCACGGATGTCGTCTACAAAGACTCCAATGTACAATCCTTCGGCATCAACCTCTTCTCGGGCGCCGCCTCTGGCATCCTCGGTGCCGCAGCAGGGTCTCCCTTCTTCCTCATCAAAACGCGACTACAATCTTACTCTCCTTTCCTACCGGTGGGAACCCAACACCACTACAAGGGCGCGGCCGATGGCATGAGGCAAATATATCGGAGCGAGGGCATCAAGGGTCTTTATCGAGGAGTCGGACCCGCCATGGTTCGAACAGGTTTCGGGAGCTCTGTGCAGTTACCTACGTATTTCTTCGCGAAGAGGCAGCTGGTCAAGCATTTTGGTATGACCGAGGGAACACCGCTACATCTAATGAGCAGTACCGCGAGTGGTTTCGTCGTCTGTTGCGTCATGCACCCGCCAGATACCGTCATGTCGCGAATGTATAACCAGACCGGAAACCTATACAGCTCAGCTTTCGACTGCTTGTATCGGACAGTGAAGACGGAGGGTCTGCTGGCCGTGTACAAGGGGTATTTTGCCCATCTTGCGCGAATCCTCCCACACACTGTACGTTCAACATTCACCCATATGTGATGATTCTGACATAACATAGATTCTTACGCTCACACTTGCCGAACAAACGAACAAGATCATGCGAAGAGTCGAAGACCGGATGCTATCACCGGAGCTCAAGGCGAAGATATAGTACAATGCAAGCGATACCCACGGCTCGAGCAACACTATTTAGCTGTAGCATCTAGATGGACATGTACATATACCTGCGTCGATTTCTTTCCATAGCGGAACCAGGCGGCTTAGGTTTCCCCCGTGGTCATGTAACATAGAAAGTGCGGAGCGTGCACACAATCGCGAAAGGAGACGCAAGGCCCACATACCACGTGAACGTTCGTCTATTGATGAAAATATCGATGGATGTTTGGTTTCTATTTTCAACATTCAACATACAGTAGTGTCAGGGCGGAAGCGCACATATCCTTCCGCTGCATGTCAGTCTATCATGTGCTCATCCTCATCTCCCATACACGTACGGATCTCACGCTGACACACCAAGACATTCTCCCGATATCCCGCAGTACAATACATATACCCAGGCCCAACCTATTACGCGTACGACTACTATCGCCTTATTTTTCCTCACCGGTCACGCATAGTCACGCTCAATTTACATCCCGCGAACCACCGGCGCTGTCTGTAGCAAGAGCAGAGTTCAGACGCAATTTATCCAGCCGCATGCCGTACAGAATCTATGCAGAGATTCTGCACAGCAACGCCATCGTCAATGCGGGATTACAGGCAAAAATGGGCCGACGTATTAATGAATAGCCCAATACGATTTTTTAGGGGAAGGGCTTCGGTAGCGCATGGAGATTTGGAAGATGTCAATGGCGAGTGAGAGGGGAAATGTTCCCGTCTCGTATGCGCCGGGTTGTTTGCTTCTGCGAGCTATTGCTAATGAGTGGACCGGGTCGCCGACCATACCGTGGAGGCGAAGGCGAAGGGGCAGCTGCGAAGGGGAAAGGTGAGTCCTGCTGAAGGAACCTGGAGAAGAGATGCTGGGCAGGCGAAGACAAAAGCAGGGTACAGATCGCTTGCATGATCGTGCCTGGCTATGGTACCCTTAGTCTACGTCGAGTTCAATATCCGAATCGTGATTCGATGTCGACTTGTAAGGCTAGTGTGTGCGACGCGGCTGGATGTGAACACAAGCCTCGTGATCAGCGCCAAACAGAAGATGCACCACTCAGCTCCTTCATCGTGTACATGCCACGTAAGAATATTGCATCTGTGTTCCGAGTCCTTGATGCTGACTGGAGCCCGCAGTCCAGCTTCTCCGCATTTCAAAATGCACGACGCGCCTCAGTTTGGGCAGGCCGCGCGACGTCGCATCTCGCCAGCTTCCGATGCGGTCGGGGGTTTGGACGGCATCGCATGTCGGGAGGATTGCGGAGCAGCGGAGAGGCGAAAATTGCCTACCTTGTCGGCATTGAAGTGCTGCCTGCAGTCAGCAGTGACAACGCAGAGGCTGCTGTGTGGTGAGCGGTGTTCGTTCCGCGCCTATGGCCTTCGGGAAGCAACTGTGAAAATTTTAATTCACTCACTTGGGCGTTTTCTAGGTGTCAAACAGTGTGAGCCTGGAGGACTCTGTGGCAGGTCCCTAGCCGCATCCAACAGGTGGTGGCATTGATGGTCATTGGGGAGTATACCCTGAGATGTGACACCAAGTTGTCACGGTGTGAGATCCGTTAGAGCGACTTTCTGATCGGTAGGAAAAGGATTCGAGCAAGAAGTGAAGCTTCCAACTTCAAACGGGCGCAGAGTCCTGCCTGCTCGCTTGCAAAAGGTTGCTGAAGTTGGTGAACGCCGCGTTGATCGTGGAGAAGAGAACCCTGTCTGGCTGCACATGGACCGCGGTGATCAAAACTGGGGCGGAAATCGTTCGCGCTGCCTGTACAGTAATAGTAATGGTAGCTTCATGATGAAGCCCGGCCATACAGGCGCAGAACCAATGAAATACGGCTGAAACGCGCTGTCTTGTCCCATATAGACGGCTGAAGGCTGGACAATGGCGACGTCCTTTACGAGCTTGTCGTACGATAGTGAATGCCGATTCTCTCCATCTTGTTGAAGAAGAAATGAAAGAGCCACTGCCGATCTAAACCGCAGTCACAAGGGGCTTCCACATCTCCACTCGGCCCCGGGTACTGGGCCCTGGCAGCCCTGTTTGCGTTACTCGAAACAATTGTTAGAGATGTTCTCCGCGCCAGTCTTCTCCTTGTCCTTTTTCCACGCCCTGCTCGTGTGCAGATTCGTCATGTCCGACGTCGGTGGACGCGCCGAGGTGCTTCAAATGTCCTCCAACAACGCAGCTTCACTGACTGCCGTGAAGGAATGGAAGCCTCTGCAGAAATTTTCAACGGTGCATCAGGCTTGGTTCCTCCATGCTCTTGGCCACACCAGGTCGAGAGACTTGCGCACAGAGCATACGGTGGACAGGCTTGCATAGGGCGTCTTCTCCGCACTGCCCATGCCGTCGGGTCATCGGACTGCTTTAATGAATATTATTAGGCGCCTCGACCACATTCACTGTTTTTACACCACTCGTCTTCAACGCCTCGCCATCACCCCATTACTCCCCAGCGGCCGGATGTTCCAGGTCCACAGTCTTTTCTTCGATTAATCCGCCTGACATCTTCCGAGACCGGCGTTGGGCTCAGCGCAAAGCCAAAGCTGGTCTCGTGATGTTTTTTTGAGGCTCCCCAGGTGCCGCTATTAGATGCTCTCTCGGCAACTCTGTGATTCACGCACAGCGGCTCCACTGAGGCTGCTAGCTTTCCCGCTGTTTCCGCAGCCCTTTCCGCTGACTGGGACATCGCTAAAAACCGCACCTCGACATTCACTTGGCGCCCTGTCTCCTGAGGGGACACCACGGTTACTGCTCCCAACAGCAAAGTCGAACAACGATGTCGAATTTGGCCCTTGCTCCTTGTATCTACTTTCGAAGGAAGTGGCTGGACGGAGGATAATGCCAGAGCCATTTTCATCTGCTCTATCGACACCGACGGGGCATGCCAGATTCAGCTTTCCATCGCACGATATCACGAATACAGTCTTCACTTTCCGGATAGTATCTAAGCCTGGGATGGCTCTCACTTTTCCACCCCCGACATCTCCACCGAGGTTGAAGAAACGTGGTCGATCTGTGGGTGATATCGATGGCGAACATTCATGCATCCACAAGAAGAAGCGACGGCTACGCTTGTTCTTGATCACTTCTCGACTGTCGCCGCAGTTCTCTTACCCCGCCACCAATATAGTGGACCGTGGAAATTCCAAGATTGCAGTATGGGCGAAGCAAAAGGCAATGGGGCGTAATCTACTTTGCAAGGCGGCGATCCTGAACCGAATCCGACGGCGGTCGCCGGACGTAGCAGAAACCGAGGGTGGGATGGGGAAGGCGTTGGTCGAACAGGAGAAAGGGAAAGAGCAGCTCCGCTTGGCTGCGATGACACTCAAATACGGCAGTCACGACTCGTTCACGAGACCTGGACGACCAATACCCCCTTCCCTGGACAGCGATGCCAACGCTACGGAGAGACTTTCACTTTCCCGATCATCCTCTCGGTCATCATCCGGATCACCTTCGCCTCCACTTCGACCTCGCGATCATGTATCCAGCTCCGAGTATCGCTCACCAAACGATGCCTACTTTGACACCTCACCACGATCAAGAGCGCCCAGCAGATCCTATCTTCCGCTGCCACCTTCGCCTCTTGGACTATCGCTCTACGAAGCGTTCGATCAGGAAGACGACATCCCAGATCCGTATGCTCATCTTGACGATGAGTACGAGGCAGAAGAGCGAGACGATCATGATGGAGAAACCTTATGCCCCTTCGCTCCCGGGCCATCTTCACATTCACCACCCCACTCGGGCGCACACAATGCAGATGCGGCTTCGCCAGTACACAGTATCTACTCCGATTTCAGTATCCTGGATCCGGATGAACCAGTTTTCGGAGACTACAGTCAAGTGGATGAAGGTGCTAATACTACCTGGCCGAGCACCTTTGCCTCCGGGGTTCGAGAACCAGCGACAATACCCTTGCCCTCATCGCCAAGTACCCCTAAGATCTTTGCTACAACGCAAGCACCAACGACGGCACTATCGCCGAATCTCATCTCACCCCCTACAACAGCGATGTCGCCGAATCTCATCTCACTCCCTACAACAGCGATGTCGCCGAATCTCATCTCACTCTCTACAACAGCGATGTCGCCGAATTTCTCATCGCCGCCTTTGACACCCACCCTAAGTCCCACGCCGATGTCACCGAACATCTCCCCCCACCCTGTCATCCCAGACGAAGCAAGGACTCCGAACGAGCTCGAGGAAGAGAGGGCAAGGCAGAAGAGGCTTATGTTCATGCAATTCGGCTTGTAATCCCCGCATAGACGATCGACTTGAAATCTGCTCAAGTCTTTACACAAAAAAGTGGCCTGCCTGCGGTACCACATCTACCTCGAAATTAACAACCCAAAGTACTCTTCGAACCGCACATTCTTCGTCACATCGTTATCATCGCTACGTTCGGCACCAAAATGGGAGGTTTCTGTAAAGCATACTCAACGGCGCTCTCAATATTGTACAAAGAACATTATATTATGGCTAGCTCTGCTGCTAAAAATGTTTCATCGAAAAAAAAAAAAACTCCCCCCCGCCCCCCCCCCCTCCATGCGCACAAAATTCTTTGGGAGGCACTATATTGTAATTTCTCTTTACTGACGTTTTGGATGGTTCGGGGTTTGCTTGCATCTGTCTTTACCGCTCTATATCCTTGTTGGTGGTATACAAAGTCTTTTACTGGCATCGGATACGTGCATTGGCTGTATTCTTGGGTCTTACAGATTTAACTGCTGGAGTTTTGTTGCTCGGTCGGCTGCTATGTCGCACATGGCCTGCGATAGTCGTTAATTCCATGGTCCTGGTTCGGGGACTATAAACGAGAAGATACCTGTATGGCTTCCAGACGCTCTGCCTCAACATCACCGCGATCTATCCGTGCCCGCATGTTCTCCATGATGACAGGCCGTTCGCGACCATCAACGAAGACTCTTGAACCATGTCAGCCCCTTTATGCTCAACATGGGTTGCATCCATCGTGGGAAGCGGAAAACATACACATATCTCAGCCCCGGAAACTTGTCTTCATACTCCCTATTCAACCGCACCAAGTTCTCCTTTTCCTCCTCGCCGCCCTTTTGCAATTGTGCCTGCTCCGCCCTGCTCTGCTCGCTCTCCACCTTCTTCTCGCCTAGCCGCGGATGCGAAGATAGGATTTCGGAGAGTTTGGTTGTGTCTGAAGGTTTGGGGGAGGATGCTAGCGCGGATAATTGGGCATGGATGGCGGTGATGAGGACGGAGTAGGTGGGGAAGGTTGTGGAGCGCAGGACGGGGAGCGAGAGTGCGTGCAGAGGGGGGGATTGCTCGAAGAGGAGATCGAGGACTTTGGTGAGTTCAGGGTCAGGAAGGTGCGGGAGATTCGAAATGGCAGGAAGATGTGATGTCATGACTCGTTCCTCGTGGTTGGTTGGCCGTACTATGTGCTACACGGCCGATAAAAATCCGTTGGGTGAGAAGATGAGACGACAACGCGTGCGCGCGGGCTCGAAATGTGGAGAAGGATTGTTGGAGTGGGTGCGAGGAGCTGCAGGTGATGGAAACGGCCGCCGCCGACCGACTGGCTACCACGGGCTTGGAGATTGCGAGATGAATCTGTTTTGAC
The DNA here is from genome assembly GCA_019202945.1 of Corynespora olivacea. Classification (NCBI taxonomy): domain Eukaryota; kingdom Fungi; phylum Ascomycota; class Dothideomycetes; order Pleosporales; family Corynesporascaceae; genus Corynespora; species Corynespora olivacea. The sequence continues at coordinate 148,604 of JAGQEM010000042.1, forward strand.
GGACAACAAGCAGTCTTGCAAACGGCAATCAAAAGATCGAACGAGATCTGCAGTCCCAGCGTTGAGCTGGTGAAGCAACTAATGATGGAGCAAGGAAGCTTGTCAGTGACCGCAGGCAACCCCCGCTGTAGGCCAAGGTCAACAACGGGGCATGATTCGAACGTCCCATCACGCACAGCATCGGAACGTGGCAAAGCCATCGCATGCCTCAAACGGTGATGTGGAGTGACGTGGCGACATCCAAGTCCCGCATTGCACATGTATGTATACATATCTACCACACACACACACACACACACACACACACACACACATGGAGGACGGCGCGTCGGGTCCCCAAGATCGGTACATGCAGCACTAGAGTACCGGTACCCACTCCCTCCGTGCAAACGTTCCAACGTTCGGAGCATTGATGGCTGCAGCGGACAATACTTTTTGGACGGCCCGCATCGTGGACCTACATACACACAGCAGCAGGTGGAGCATGAGCAACGAGTGACGGGCCGGAGCCCATGCCTTGGCGCTCCGCTGAAACGAAGCTGCAAAAGTCGCCGTCGTCGGTCCGCAACGACGCCCTGCCGCCGCACAGTCCTCCACCACCGTGAACCGTGAGCCGTGACCGGTGAACGCACGCCCAACCTCTGAACGACCGCCCGAGGGCTCACCACGGGAGCGCGTTGTCTGCTTCCTACAGCTGGCCTTGCGCCCGCAATGTCTCTGAACGGGCTCGACAATGTAAAAGTACTGGAGGCCTACCAGGGAGCGCTGGCCGAGGCGGGAGGATGGTAGGACAGACCCCATATCAAACCGTACACGGTACACCGTATACCGTATCTATCATACACACATACGGTGCAGTCCAGCGCAGTGCTAACCCGGCCGGATGGCACAGGTTCCTGCTCAAGTACACGTCCCGCGACGCCGTCGAGGTGCTCACCCGCGGCACAGGCGGAGCGGCAGATGCTCGCGGCGCCATTGCACAGTACGAGGAGAAGTCGCCGCTGTACGGCTTCCTGCTCTACCGCCGGCGCAAGGTGCTCATCAAATACGTGCCCGAAGACACGTCGCGTCTGCTGCAAGGCATGTAGCCGCTCAATGCGACCTGGGCTTGGGACGGTGCGCTAACAGATGCAACAGCCCGTGTCGCCGTCCACTTCACAGCCGTCACCGAGAAATTCACGCCGCACGATACCGACATCTCCATCGCCTCCGCCGACGAGCTCAGCGATGCCGCCCTCGCGTCGGCCTGCTCCCTCCACACGGCCGCCCCCTCGAGCAGCTCCTCCAGCTCCTCGCAGCTGCACAAGTTGGACGACATCACCGAAGATGCCGAGGAGGGCCAGAGCATCGTCGGCGAAAATGCAAAGGCTGCCTCCGCGGAGCCATTCGCGACCCTGCCGTCCATGCTGAACGCTGGCAAGCCTGCAGGCAAGGCAGCACCTGAGAAGGAGGAGCCTGCCGACGCCACAGCCACCCCAGACCCGGAGACCAACCCTGCCGAAGAAGAGAAGAGAGCACCGGAACTATCCCACGTGACCATCGAGACTGTCCGCGGACAGGATGATGACGAGAATGCCGCCCCCAAAACAGCGCCTCTGGGGAAGAGCTTCAAGAATTACGACTCGCTGTTTGAGGGTGGTCCGGATCCGCGCCTCTCCTCCCAGACCGCACGCCCAGCCCTATCCGATCTATACGCCGAGATCTACGCGCAATACAACAAGCCCAAGGTACGGCTGGGGCCTCGACCAAAAGCACCAAAGGTATCCCTGGACATGAAGCGTCCGCAAAGCTCAGGCGCTGGTGCTCACGGTCCCCCAAAAGCTGTGTCATCGTTACCCTCTGGGCTTCGAGTCGCGAACCGCAAGACCGCTGAGCCCAAACGACCGAAATCCAGAGACTCCAGCACTGTGCCCAGCATCGCCTTCCCTCCGCCTCCGCCGATTCCGACTGTCCCTGAAATGCCGACCTCTCCAACATTTGCCCCAAAGAGTCCCGCTAGTGTCAGGTCGATGCCTACGCACATATACAGCGGTCTTCACCATGAATCGAAAGGCGTCCCGCCAGAGAAACAAAGGCTGATGAAGGCGTTGGAGTTGAGGAAGAAGCAGATGAAGGCCAAGAAAGAGCTGGATACAGACAGGTCGGCGGCGAAAACAGCTGAAACCGTGCACGATACTCGGGTTGAAACGAAGGACGCCGAGACTCCCACCCAAGAATCGGTACTGGCCGAGGGAGAGGGAGAGACCAAGGCTGCCACTGCAAACGGTCTGGAACCATCCATAACACAGTCACCGGAGGTGGACCAAAGCATACCATCGGATGCAGGGAGTGCCACTATAGAGGACACACCACCGCAAGTGGAGGAAGAAGCGCGCCCGGAGGCATCGGGTAACCACACGGAAACAGATGATATGCATTCCGCCGCATCCGCCTCATCACCTATATCTACCCAGAACCATGGGTCGTCTTGCGCACCTTCTACAAGACCATCTTCGATATCTGAGGATGATCACCAACTATCGAGAGAGGGTCCAAAACTCGAACTACTCGAGGAGGCTGTGGAGCAGCCTGACAAGACTTCAAAAGAAGATGAGGAAGCATCGGTTGAAAGTGGCCCAACGGTTGTTGCCGAATGCACCACGCCGATTCCTTTGGTAGAGGTCGCGTCGGCTGAAGACGCACCAACGGCTCTTTCACGGGCTTCTGTCTCGGACGATGTGCTAACACGAGCAAGCAAAAGAGAATCTGTCGTGTTCTTGTCGCCTGATGAGCTGGACGATGCTCGTTCACAGAGAAAATCCAAACGGGAATCCAGCCTGTTCGTGCCACCTCCAGATAACCAAGATCTCGCCGAAAGCAGGAAACAGAAGCGTGCGTCCATGATCTTGTCCTCTCCGGCGGGGATCAATTTTCAAGAGAAAGACAAACGGCGTGGTTTGATTGATCCCGTCCACCTGAGCGCGGACAACTCCGAAGCCGAATATCTTTCGGATGACTCTTTCATGGAAGAACTTCAAAGCGCCAAGTTTGAGGAAGCTATGCCGGTGTCGGTTTCCAAGTCGCCTATGAACCCATTCTTGCCTGGCAAGGCTTCCATGTCCGATAGAGCCCTGCCAACACGCTCTGCTTCTCACATAGTCAAGACCGGGCGTCTTACCCCTGAACGGCCTGACTCACGTAAGTCATCTGGGCCCTGGCTGCCCCACGCAAATTCGGACACAGTAGTGATGGCAAAGAAGATCAACGTCTCATCAGGCATCTCACAAAGAATCAAAGCTCTCGCAGAGAAATCTAACAGAGATTCGACTGCATCAGTAAGTCTAGCTGCAACACCTGATGCGAGTACTTCGATTGTTGCCCAACGCAAATCGTCCTTTTTTGCAACCCCCCCATCTGGTAATTCACCAAACGGGAAATCCATCCAGCGTCTTTCACTTGCTCCGTTTGCCAGTCGTTCGTCTTCAGCATCGCCTGACAACAAACCAAAGATACAGCCACCGTCCTTGAATCGCGAGCAGAGTCGACAATCATCAGCGTACAACATACAGCAGGAACCCGAGAAGCCCGAGTCTATCCAAGTAACTGCCCGCATTATCCGCGATCCAGAAGTGCAAAAGCCCGCCTTGACGATGCCGACGGGGAACACGCCACTCGATCTGCGTCAGAGTGTCATCACTATCGATCACCAGAAATCCATGCGACCACCTTCGCGGAAGCAAAGCCCCACCAAAGCAGACCCTACCTCTCCCATCAGGTCGCCTTCCTCATCGCACTCAAAGGATGCTGGCCTCGCTCTCCCCCGATCACCTTCCGAGAGCAGCTGGAGGGCATTTGGTCGCAGAATGAGCGAATCCAAACCAGGGCCTCCGACACGTAGCCGCTCATCTCACAGCATGGAAAGTAGCGACGAGAGGCAGGATAAGAAGGAAAAGAAAGAGTCGCGTGCGAGCAAACTTTTCAAGCGCATGTCGACCATGCCTTCATCCAAATCTCGGAAAAACTCGATTGCGAGCTCAATGCTTTCGGAAGAGGATCTTCCTACGACCTTGCCATCTCTTCGTGAACCTCCATCGCCGGTACAAGTTGGCGATCTCAACATACAATTCCCCGATACTCTAGTACGTACCGCTTTCGACATGTGAACCATACAAGCTAACGGAAGTCAGTTGTGGAAACGGAGATATGTCGAGATTGACGTTTCTGGTAATCTTGTTCTGAGGCCATCCAAGGCTAACGAGGTTCGTGCACCTGCGCTATCAGGGGTGAAATATCAGATCGCTAACACTCGACAGTTGTCTAAAGGCATCACGAAACGCTTCCATCTGACTGAATTCTCCATACCTTATGCACCCGACCAAGACAGGCAGGAACTCCCCAACAGTGTTGTGTTCGACTTCATCGACGGACGAACACTCCAGTGCGCTTGCGAAACACACTCCGCCCAGACACACGTGCTGCAAAGTAAGCGATTGCCCCTATATCCTAGCCATTCCACCCGTTAACCGCTTTATAGTCTTACGAGAAGCTCACGATGCCTGGAACGCCTACGGGCGGGAACAATAATGCAATCAACTACTTGTTCTCCTGCCATTTGAATTTCAGTCGGCTGTTTGTTCATCTTGCTTTCCACTTTTTCGTCATCGTACAACATACCCGAGACCTTTGTTTTGTCTCTCTTTCTCGTTTCTTCTACGAACACGACTGCAACGACCAAAGCATATTGCACACCGCCTCTGACGCGCTTTTCCTATGTTTTTTTTTGTTTTTTTGCCTAAGAGGTACGGAAGGTGTGGATTTTTGCAAAAGACTTTTTGCTGAAAGTATTCGTTTCAAGTCGAAGGGGAAGCAAAAAAGAGGCGGTGCAGTATCACTCGTTTAACTATTTGATTGTTTTCCTTGCTTGCTTCTTGTCACCATTTTTGATTGTCCTCATACCCCCCTGTTTGCTCTTTCTTGTGTTTAGGAGGCGGTGGATTGACAAGGACGGTGACAGCTGGACTGCGCTGGGATAGGAATTTTGGAATGAGAGGTGTGTGGTCGACGAGGGAGTTATATGGGGGAAGGGTTTGCGATTTTGTATATAATATCTAATGCTGCGCTGGGGTAGCGGCCGAATTGAGGCTGTGTCCCAAAGCATTGTTGATGATTCACTGCTGTCGTGAGAATGGTAAACGTTGAGTCTTTAGCGAGAGGACGAGAGTAGACTCCATCTATTGTTTATGTTATCTGCAATCCTAACCCATGGATCTTGGCCCATGCAAGACTGTTAATGACTGCTCCGTACTCCTCCAAAATGCAAGCATATCGAACGCCGCCATATGCATCGTAAGACAACCAACTCCTCACCTCCCTCTGCCCATCCCCAACGCCCATCTCAACCCCCACCCCTCGCCAAAATCTCCTCCCGCTCCAAAACCTCTTTCTTGAACTTGATCAAAAACACCGTCTTTCCCGGCCACAGCGCAGCTCCTTTCTTCCCCGCTCCGGCATCCCCTCCCGCGGCGGCCGCCTCAGCCTCCTGCTCGCCAACGCTATGCGCGCTCACACCCTCGGTAGGAAACCCCGCACCATCGCACACGCCCTCAATAACCCCCGCGACGAAGGCCGCACAGTTCAGACTCGACAGTTCGCGCGGCAAACTGATGTACGTATTGACCATGGGCTCGTTGTCGAAAATCATGTATTGCGCGGCATCTGAACCGGAGCGCTCGAGTGCGTCGGCTGGACGGCCGAAGAGATGTCGGTACAGTGTCTGCGCTATGAATTGCAGGAGGGGCAGGATGCGGGTTGGGCGGATACTGGACAGTGGGTTTGCGGACCGGGTCAGGAGGAGGTCGAGGAGGCGGACTCCAAGGGGGTAGCCTTGGTTGTTTAACCTGCAGTTCTCCTGTAATCAGCACATGGCACTCTAGATCCATCGGGTCCGAGTGAAAGTGGAGGCAGGGTGGGGGGCGTGCAGGTGTATAGGTGGAGGGCGAGAGATTGGATTGGATTACGAGAGAGAAGGGAAACGAACCGCTGCTCCAGATCACCGACATCCTTCGCGCCTCTCTGCGCATAGCTTATCATTTCTATGAACAGGTATGCGAAGGCTGCTCTGCTGAGTTCGGCGTTCTTGCTGCGGTTTAGGTTGCGGTCGTAGATTGTTTTTTTGTTGGATGGGTAGCGGAGGCCGCCTGTCGAGGATGTGGAGCTCATGCTTGCGTTTCGTCGTGTGGTCCGCAGCGGGAAATGGGGGTGGGAGGGAAGATTGTGCGGTTGTCGGTGTGGTGGGGAGCTTCGGCCGTGAATGGTGTTGACGTGAAATGCGGATGATGGGGCAGGGCTTAAGGTGTGGTACGTGCGGTGAGCTTGTGCGAGTTGGGTTCTCTCCCCGTCCTCATCCTCTATTTGAGTCGTCTTCCAGCTTTCCGATCTTCATGACACGGCCCTAGTGTCCCAGAGTTCTCCTTAGTATATCGTATGATAATAGTCGTCTAGGATAAATTAATCAGCTAGGCCTTCAGTTTCTATACTATAGATATCCTCTATAGTTATATGGTAGATATAGGTGGCTGATATGAGGTAGTAAATTACCTCCTCACCTTTATCTAGACCCTAGGTTAACTCCTTATTATTATTATATAGTATATCCCTTTTATCGTCGCCTTCTAATTGACCTTTAAAGTTAGCAATGTACGCAGCAACGGCTGCGTACGACAGTTCCTAATTATTTAGTAACTCATAGGAACTAATATATTACCGCTTTGCCTAAGATTAGTCTGTATAAGGGTAGTTT